>APFE030987067.1:54651-67184 GCA_000404065.3 Pinus taeda
TGTTTGGAAAGCAGCCCATTTTTCCTATAGAATTCGAGATCCAAACGCTGCGAACTGCCCAAGAAGTCGGATTGGATTTAAGTGAAGCGCAGAAAAATCGATTACAACAAATTAATGAGTTAGATGAAACAAGGCTCTCTGCATTACAAAATACAACACTCATTCAACAGCAGCGAGCCAAGTGGCACGATGCGCTCATAAAAAACAAGGTATTTCATGAAGGAGACTGGGCTTTGTTATATGATTCTAGATTTCAGGATTTCCCGGGGAAGCTTCAGACTCGTTGGTTGGGACCATACGAGATTCAAAAAGTCCATGACAATGGGACCCTTACTCTGATCACAATCGATGGGTCTGGATATACATTTAAGGTAAACGGCCACCGAGTTCGTCTGTATCGCAAACCGCTCACTCGGGAATCTTTTTGTCAGCAGCTACACCAAGATACTAATATTGAGATTATGGGCGAGGAAGCAAAAACTTCCTCACCTTTAGATCAGTAAGAAATTCATCTTTTATTACCACATTCTGTATATAAAATTGTAAATCTTGTATATATGTTTTTAGTATTTGTCCGTGTCGTTCCTTTTCAAAAGGAACAACACTTGAGTGTTTTTGCTGTTCCTTTTCAAAAGGAATAGCACTTGTGTGTTTTTGCTGTTCCTTTTCAAAAGGAACAGCACTTTTGGATTTTTGATGCTCCTTTTCAAAAGGAACAGCACTTGTGTGTTTTTGCTGTTCCTTTTCAAAAGGAACAACACTTGTGTGTTTTTGCTGTTCCTTTTCAAAAGGAACAACACTTGAGTGTTTTTTGCTGTTCCTTTTCAAAAGGAACAGCACTTGTGTGTTTTTGCTATTCCTTTTCAAAAGGAACAGCACTTTTGGATTTTTGTTGTTCCTTTTCAAAAGGAACAACACTCAAGTGTTTTTGTTGTTCCTTTTTAAAAGGAACAGCACTGGTGTGCTTTGCTGTTCCTTTTCAAAAGGAACAACACTTTTGGATTTTTGCTGTCCTTTTCAAAAGGAACAGCACTTGTGTGTTTTTGTTGTTCGTCCCATTCATATGCAGGATGTGTTGTCCATCCTCTTTCCAAGGCCATAAGTAGTAGCTACACATTTATGCAATGAATATAAAAGCCAGGATATATCGAGATCAACATATCATAAATCGTTATTTTTAACAGCCCTAGTATTGATGCAACAATAAAGGAAGGATCCACACACTCATCATTCTGGCTGTCATAGTCTCACCTCCTCTGCCTTGTTGGAAAATTTCATCATGTTGAGTCCCTACAATTTTCTCTATTATTACTTGGAAATAAGAACAGAAGATTTATATCTTCCTATTGGGATGACAAGACTTCTTCTGCCATTCCCACTCTTAAGGAGGGCTGAACCACCCTTATGTGTAATTACACAAGAGCAAAAGTCTGTTTCAAAAGAAAAAAAGAGCAAAAGCAAAATAAAAATAAATTATTTTTCAAATGCAGGATAGGGGGTTTCATTAAAGAACCAGCCTACTATGATCATAAGATTGGTAGCGAAGTGGAATTCCCATCATGGCCACCACACCAGGGATATGGTCCAACGGGTTCACTACATAAACAAACCTTGGAACAAGGGGTCTCATTACGAGCCGGCCTACCCACGTTTCGCGCCTCTCTGGTGAATGGCATCATGGTTATCTGGTTACCAAGCCAGCATGATGGCCTGCATTTTGACAAGAATTGCTCTTCAAAAATACACAAAAGATCATGGTTCCAGGGGAAATAAACAACTCTGCCAAGGTTATGAACACCTGTCGGCAGCAGAGCTCTGTTAATGGTATCAGAGTCATAATATATACACCAATTTGGATCATATCAAATACTTCTTTCTATCCTCGTAATAATTATATCTTACACTTTGATGGATACGTCGCATGAATACCTATCACCACCAATCATGGCAAAGGTATCGACTATGACTACTGCAGACTTTATATGAGTGCCAGATGTCCTATCCTTCTGTCTTGCATCACATCACGCAGGCTTATACAAAACGCGATCTACCCTTTGCCTCGATCTCGGTATTTCTTTGTCTAATCTGAAACATGGCAAACCTCTATATGCTGCTCCTTTATGACTTGGTGACGAGATGGCGGCCCCTCCTCCATTTGATGGCTGGGACAACCTATCATATTGCGTGGGGGGAGGTGACCTCATTACTCCACCGGCCACGTGTTAGCACATCATTCAGAAATGATATGGTATGAAGGTACGATATGGGTTAACGGCATGACAATGCTATTTTTGCAAAAAGTTGTTATTTACAAGCAATTTTCTTGCATGCTCTGTGTTTTTTTGCTGCGATTACGTTCTTTGCGACAGGTAATTGCTGTTCCATCTAGATCCCGAAACAGAACCATGGGAGGCAAGGCTATCAGAAGCGAGCCTAGTGAGCTAGAAGTCTCCGAAGCCGCTCGGGAGATCCTGGAAAGGGCGGGGTGGCTAACTTATTTTAGCCGCCTGCGTGAATCAAATGAAATTGTGGCCATGGAATTCCTGCAGAATTTGCAGGAAGAACACTCCGTAGTAGGTGGGAAGCAGATAATGGTCACGAAGGAAATAATCGCGGAAGTAACAGGACTACCAGCCTTAGGACCAATATGGACGAGAAAGAAAGAGATATTTCAAAAGACCATAGAAATTTTCCAAGACGAAGGACAAAATCTGACAGTGAAGGGAAAAGGAGTGCTGCCGGCAACGCTAGGAGAACCTTGGAGCGAATTGGCAAAGGTAGTGCAGAGCTACATCACCTGCGAGGGGCGAAACGATGTGGTAAGACCGCGTCACCTTAAGCTCCTAGCTGTGTTAAAAGGAAAATGTTCTGTGAATCTCCCTGCATTGTTAAATTCATTACTGCATGATGCCTCTCGGTGCCTAAAAAAGGCACACCATGAAGACGCAGTGGTTAGCCACCATGGTTGATTCGCCTGATAGTGAGCTACAGTCTCACTCAGCAGCAGAGTAGCTGGGGGGAGCTTATTACAGCAATGGGAGGGGGAGTGGCATCACTATCCCCAAAGGCTAAGCATCCCGCTAGTACCTCTGAAGCACCTAAGAAGCCCAGAGAATTGCCAAAACCCAAGCACCCCTCGGATACACCCGAGCAACCCAAGAAGCGCACGGAGTCAGTAAAATGAAAACATTCCTCTAGAGCATCTGGACATGCAGAAAAACATAAGGAGCTAGCCACAGAAGAACGTGCTGCCTTGAAACGTAGGCATTCCTCGGGCATGCCAGAACAAGCTGAAAAACGCAGAAAGGTGGTGGTAGAAGAACAGGTGGCCAGCACACCCGAACAGCTTGAGAGGCGTAGGAAGTCAGCTCGGTTGGCAAGGATAAGAGGTAGGTTGGAGAAAATCGAGCTAAGCATCGACCAGCCGATCGAAATAACAGAGGAACCACCAGTGCCAAAACAGGAACCCTCGGGGGAAAATGAGGAAAAAATTGAGAACAGAGCAGAAGCCGAGGAAGGAAATGAACATTCTGACTCTGAGGCCGAGGCCAGCTATCCGGAGGCAGCCACTGAGCAGCCAATTCAGGAGGAGGAGATGGGACAATTGGGGGACATCCCTCCATAAGTCCCCATGGGAGAAGAAGAGCTGGCCACCATCTTGGCCAGCTTGGGAGATTATTCTTCACCTTCCAGTCTAGCAGACCCTCCTGAAGGACCCTCCGAGGAAGAGGCGCATGAAGAATTGCATGAAGAAATGGCAGGAGGAGAAAACCCCCCTGTTGTTGACAAGGAAAATGTAAATACCAACCAGGAACAACCCGTTCCCAAGACACCGGGAGAAAACCCACCTGCTGATGTCGCGAAGAATGAAAATGCTTGTCGGGAACAGTCCGTTCCCAGAATTCCAGAAGAAACCCTCGATGAAAGAGGAGCAGAACTGAGGGCCGCTCATGTGCCCACAGCCGAGGCAAGGGAAATTAAGAAATTGAGAAAGAAACAGCAAAGGCTGCTGAATATTATAACCCAGCTTCGGCAGAAAATTCGAAGTTTGAAATCCAGTCTGAGAATAAGGAGGACTATAAGGAGAAAGAGAAGAACAAATGTAGCAGGGTCCTGTCAGATGAGAAGGCAAGGGGCTTATAGGCGCCTTGTAGGTCAATACTCCGCTGATAGACCTACGGTTGTTCCAACCAGCACTGAGGGACAAAATGTCGTTCCATCTGGTATGGAACATCAGAATTCCATCCCTATTGACGCTGAGGAACAGACTGCTGTTCCAAATAGCCCATTGGGACCAGCTGCCGTTCCAATCAAAACCGAGCCGCAAGACGACATTCCATTTACAAAGGGGCCATCGTACCCCTTTATTCATGTTAAGAAAGAAAGGGAAAGCAAAGCAGTCCAAACTGAGGCATCACCTTTAGGGATAATTTGGGATACGAATTCCAGGCAACGAAACAGGAAGGTCCAAGTAAGACTCCCTGCCTCTGAGAAATCATGGAAAATGGATCCAAAAACCAAGGCCTTGCACCACGAGATGAAGCAGGCCCGATAGGAGGTTAACCAGCTAAGGGAACAAATGATCCCTCGAGAAAAATACGAGGATTTGCAGCAGAAAGCTGAGCAGTTAAGGGAACAAATGATCCCTCGGGAAAAACATGAAGAACTGCAGCAGCAACTGCGGTACATGAGTCAATCAGAGAGTCAGGCCTTTGAAGGATGGCAGAAAGAACAGGAAAAGGTTGCCAAGGTAACATGTCGACTAGATGATGTTATTAAACAATTGGACACTGTATGTTCGTTGTATAATGATGTTTTGACTTGCAGGGCCCCTGCAAAGAATTATGCTTTATTTCTCCTTGAAAGATACTTAAGATTGAAAATAAAAGCCGTCAGGGCAGGTGCCCCCATTCAGATTAATATTGTTAATGATTTTATTGATTGTTGTAAACATTATGGGGTTAAGGTCCAACGGTCACTATGTGAATTCTATTTGCACAATATGGTGCTGAAGCAGGAAACTAATTTAAACCCTGGCCCTTTTGTGGGAGATATACAGCTACAAGCCTTCGTTTCATTTGGGGTCAATCAGTTGAAGTGGCTCAAGGCTTATAATGCCTTCCAGAGGCAGGAGAACAGCCTAGATCTATGGGTCAGGGCCGAGCCTAGAGACCCCGTTCAACTATGGCAATCACACAAATGCCTTATGAGAACCCCGGGCGTCATAGAACTGCTAGGGCCCATGCATGAGGGTTTGATCCGAAATAGCTTGGAATACTTTCTAGCTATTAAGGATTCTGCCCTGGAATCTGCCAAATTCCACTATTGGATTTCTACCCCAAGAATCCAGCTCAGGGAGCCATTCAAATACAAGAATTTTGAGCTGGCTACTGAACGGTTGGCCCTTTACGGCCAGCACATCCTGCGTGCTGGGCCGTCTTGGTTAGGATACCGGTTCCGTAGCCCAATTATTTGGCACCCTGCACCTGGGTACCAGGCCTTGTATAATATGCCTACAAATCAATTGAACCAATTCTTTGATAATCTGGTTGCTCACCATGGTTGCAGACCTCCTCACGAGGTGCCCTCTCCCGCCTATTCTCTTACAGCTTCCATGTTAAATTATAACGTTTTCATGAGGCCATGAAACAGAGTAAGTCGGGGGGTGTGTAGAGCATTGGAAAGGTAATGTTTTAAAAAATAACTAGTGGTGTCAAGCATAGTTGTAACCTTTCTGTTATAACAATAGGGAGAATGCAATGAGAATAAAGTACGAATACCCAATCACTAAAAGTATCTTCTTTATGCGGAAAAGACAAAAGTAGGAAGGTGCGGTGCAAAACAAAGTTCCACAGGAGAAGATACGGCTGTCCCTCCAAAAACCAAATAAAGTCCAGACCAGGGCGGTAAATCAGGCAGATCAATCCGGGACGAGATGAAGGACTGTCAGTTCGGAAGGCTAGGCAGAGAAAAGAAGGAGTTAACATTTAATAGATCTCTCAGGATATTTGTCCTGAGGGATCGTTACGTTCAATTATTTTGTTGTTTAGTTAACTCCGCCATTACTTGTATAAAAAGGGGCAGCATTGAAGACTTCAAGGACGTCTAGAGTATCTTGTATTTTTTACTTTCTGTTTATAAGCTGCACAGTTGGTTAAACTCAGACTATCGAGTCTCTTTGAGACTTAGTTTTTCTGTACTATCATTGATGCGTTAATATAATATATTTGGTGTTACTTTCCCCCTGCATCTGAAGTAAGTTACGGCGGTGTGCCATTGGAAGCTAAGGGCTCGGCTCCAATGGACACTGGCTGATTGTATCATTACAGTTTGGCTTCGTGTGGTTTGTTTATTGTTCTCAATAATCTGATACACGTACATGCTGTTCCATACCTGTTCATCAGTAGTTTTCCTTTTGTAAATCTTTGTAACAAGTTTACATCATATTTCCAGAATTGATCACATAATATTGTTCTAAGTTGTTCACTTCCATTACAGAATTTATAAGTGGAATGTTTCAGCTACATATGGTTGGAGTAATCGACTACTGGTAATCATTTCAGATTATGTGTATGTATGATTGACGTTTCCTATTTATGGTGATTTGTTGTTCCATTTGATTAAACTGTCTACTTGTACAGAAGGTTGCTCTTTCTTTGTAAGTAAGTTGATGCCCAGAATTAAGAGTGTTGAACTCGCGAGATTTAGTTTCTTTCCTGCCATTCCTTTTTACTGCTGTTCCATTTCTGAATTGCTGTTCCATTTCTGAATTGTTGTTCCATTATGCTTTCTTGCTGTTCCTTTTTACTTGCATTCATTGGTATTGTGTGGGAGGAGGATCAAGGCTGTCGTGAGACACAGCAGACGCTATTATGCTCCCAGATCCATGATCCATACTCTAATTCCTTTTCCTTCATCAGTTTCTAAAGGGATGGGTTACTGCTTCCGTACCCTTGACTTACAAAGTTGCCGTGTGTGATTTCTTTATGCAAAAGTAATTTAGCATAGCTTAGCATCCGTTTACTCTTGTATTTCTTAGACCTATACTACTAAGCATTACTCTGACAAATAGCCTCAAATCGAGATACCCTTTGCAATAACAAAACGCTCCCGAATTGACTTGTAATGTGAGATAACTAGAGGTGAAAAAGGCCCTTGTTACAACTCTACACTTGTCACCTCTACCAAAGGAAGAGTCTGAGTCTAAAGATGATGAATTAAGACTAGTTCTTACTATTGGGGAGGATCTTCAGTTGAAAATAGAAACTGAGGATGATACAATTACTACCTTCATTAGTGACCCCTATTTTGTTTTAGATTCAAACCAGCGAATTCTAGAATCTACCTTGAGCTGTGAAACACAGGAAAGTAGTGAAACAATATATGGATTTGAATAACTACCTATAAATGTGACCCATGACAGCATTTCTGTAGAGATAGAGATAGGAATGACCCTGAATATTAACCCAAATCTCTCATAATCCTAGACGAAACAACTTATAGATGCTCTCCGAAATCACAAAGAAGTCTTCGCCTGAGACTATACAGAGATGAAGAGGATTTCTGCCTATCTATGTACGCATCATATATACACCAAAGAGGATTGTCATCTTGTGAGACAGCCCCGGAGAAGAATGAAACCCACTTTGAAAAACATTGTCAAGGAAGAACTTCAAAAGTTATTGGATGTAGGATTTATTTACCCCATCTCGGACAACCAATGGGTTCCCCATTGGTGATTGTTCCCAAGACGGTAAATGGAGGATATGTGTAGATTATAGAGAATTAAACAAGGAAACACAGAAGGACCATTTCCCTTTACCATTCATTGACCAAGTCTTGGATACTTTGGCTGGGAAGAAGTTCTTCTCCTTGCTAGATGGGTTTAGTGGGTACAACCAAATCTAGATATCTCTTGAGGATCAGGATAAAACCACTTTGACGTGCCCATGGGGAAGTTTCACATACCAAGTCCTTCCATTTGGTCTCTGTAATGTGCCTACAATGTTCGAAAGGGCAATTTTAGGGATTTTCTTTCATCTAGTAGATGACAGTGTTGAAATCTATATGGATGATTTTACTCCATACGAGAACTCATTTGAAGAAAGGCTGGAAAATCTGGAAAAATTTCTTGAAAGATGTAAATAGATGCATGTCTTTTTGAGTATAGTGAAGTGCCACATGATGATTGAGGAAGGAATAGTTCTGGGACATTTGCTTTCAACTGTTGGAATTCAGATGGATCTAGCTAAGGTAGAGGTAATATTGCACTTTTTGATACCCAAAACACCCACACAAGTCGTAGCTTGATTGGTTGCACTGGTTATTATAGGTGCTTTATAGAAAATTTTGCTAAGATAGCACATCCACTTTTTCAATTGCTAACAAAATATGCAGATTTTGTGTGAACATGTGACTGTGATGCAACCTTTGTGAAGATCAAGAAACTTGTCTGTAGAGCTCTGATACTTCGAGGGCTAGAATGGGCATTACCATTTCATATCCATGCTGATGCCTCTCAGACAACGGTTGGGGAATTTTTGGGACAACAAGTAGACAAGGTGCCATATGCAATTTACTATGTTAGTAAGAACTTGTTTCCTATCGAGTTAAACTACACAGTGACTGAAAAAGAATTTCTTGTTGTCATCTATGCTATCAACAAGTTCTAGCATTATATTGACAGGTATCATACCTTTGTACACACTGATCACACAACAATTAGGTATTTGATGAATAAACCCATTACTGTTGGTCGTATTACAAGATGAATGTTGTTACTTCAAGAATTTGACATCACCATAGTAGATAAACCACAAAAGGATAACATGGTTGCTGATTTTTTGTTTAGACTAGATAATAATGCTAAAAGTACACCGATAGAAGATATTTTTCTAGAGGAACATCTTTTTGAAATTTATACTAACACTCTGTGGTATGCAGATATTACTAACTATATTACTACAAGGAAGGTACCTCATCACTTGTCGTACAAGGAACATTGGAGAATTATGTTGGAAATAATACTGAGAGGGGGGGGGGGGTGAATCAGTACTAGCAAGTCAAAACAATTTTTCATTTGCATAATCATATTTATATATGATACTTCAATTAATGGAACTCGTGTGTATACACAACTGTGTTTAAAGTGAACCTGCATACAGATCTGTAAATGATGATTTAAACATTACAACAATTCCAGACTTCAGTTATACCCAGATCATCATATTTACAGACTACAACATGCGCCAATTATTAAGGTAAATGATCAAACCACATAAAGGTACTTCACTTCAAGCCTTAAGATCTTGACCCATCATTAGATATTATCCTTCATCAAGTGCTAAGGTTCATCCTTGGTTCATATCCAGCTATGCACCATAATCCAATAACCTATACACTATATCTTGCTCTTCATCAGATATTCAATAGTTGAGTGCCTTAGCATAATGATCTTCCCCTCTTTTTATAGTCTTAGGCCTTACTCAATACCATGGACCAAAACCACTTAGGACCAATACCTTGGACCCAATACCTAGGGTCAATACCTCGAACCGGATACCTTGGACCAATACCATGGATCAAACTACTCTAGACCAAATACCTTGGAGCAAAACTTAGTTTTCCAAGATATATGTGCCTTGCATTCTATCAAAGTGCGTTTGTACATATACACAAATTGTGTATAGTGAACCTACGTGTATACACGGATTGGCTAATGGTGAACCTGCGTAGACCTCTCTTTCTTCATTCTGATCTGAACTTTGTGTTGTTAACCTGCTGAATTGCGATCTGTCATCTGAGTGAGTTTCCATCACGGACAAAACCTGTGTCATAATGCCAAAAATATCCCCCTTTGAACTTGATGGCAACCCCAAGTCACTCTCCCCCTTTGTCATCAAGGGCAAAGGGTTATTCTCCCCCTGATTACATGCTAAATTCTCTGATATCTTGAAGAGTGTTGATTGAGCTCCTTGATCGAGTCCATGCTCCTCTTGAATATAAGCAAGGTATACAAAAATATGTTCTAAAAGAAGAACATGATTCTGTACAACATCATAAATGACATTCCTATCACCAATGACTCATACATACATCCATCTCCCAACCAAGTGGGGATATACCAATTGTTTATACATGTCAAAACAAGAAACATTACATCATCCATCCCATGCATAGTGGGGTAAAAAATTAGGTCATTTCATGCCATTTTCATTAAAAAATATACATGACATATATAACAGAGACCAAATATCTTAAAGAAGACCATGATAGTCATCAACAACTATCATTAGCAGCATCTGCCAATCAGCATCCAGACCAGCAATTGTGTTCTTCCCCTGAACCTGTTCCACTTGAATAAAAAACAACTGTGTGAATCTATACCAAGATCTTCTAAGATAACGCCCACAATGAATTATTAGAAGCATATCCTCCCCCTAAACCTGTGTCAGATGATCACTGTCAGATCTGATCTTTTAATATAATAAAAGAGTTATCAAGGCATCATTATCAATCAAATATGCATAAAGTTATCAACAACTTATGAGAGCCAACATATTTGCACATGTCATCCACTAACTGTAACCATCATCAAGAAGAGAAGATAATTCACTGAACCATATCAGACCCCTTTCTTCCTGAGTCTAGCCCACTACTTTTTTTCAAACCAACATATACGTGACTATATCCACAGAAACCAGCGTATGTACGTGACTACACTTAATGAAACTCACGTATAACCACCTTTCTCTGAAACATATAGGATTTAATAGTAGGATGATGCATTAGCTACTCCTAGCTTCTGTTTGAGATATTCAATTGTCTCTTTGGGCAGTGGTTTGGTGAATATATCAACAACCTATTCTTTGGAGGGAACATACTCCAATTTGACCTTTTGTTCAAGCACTTGTTCATGTAGAAAATAATATTTGATGGATATGTGCTTGGTCTTGGAATGCATGACTGGATTCTTTGAAATAATGATGGCACGTGTATTATCACATAGAATGGAGATGGGTGGAGTACATGTGATCTAAATGTATTGCAATATTTGCATCACCCAAAGGAGTTGTGTGCAGCAATATGTAGCAGCCACATATTCTACTTCAACTGTAGATAATGCAATTGAACTTTGTTTCTTGCTGAACCAAGACACTAATCTGGAACCCATATGAAATGCACCACCACTAGCGCTTTATTTTTCATCAATGCTTCCTGCCCAATCTGCATTTGTATGTGCATGAAGTGTAAGATTTGTATCTCTAAGATACCATAAACCAAAATTCTGTGTTCCTTGAAGATATTTGAAAATCCTTTTGACTGCCTGAAGGTGTGATTCCTTTGGATTTTCTTGGAATCTTCCAACTATTCCTATTGCATGCATGATGTATGGTCAGGTACCTGTTAGATAAAGCAGACAACCAATCATAGATCTGTAAGTTGGTTGATGTACTGCTATTGATTCATCATTTGAGCTGAGACTGCATTTTGTTACCATTGGGGTACATACTGGTTTAGAATCTTCCATGCCATATTTTTTCAAGATCTGTTTGAGATATTTGGTTTGTGACAGAAAAATACCATCTTTATTTTGTTGAACTTGTATACCAAGAAAATATATAATCTCACCAAGCAGGGACATTTCAAATTCTTGCTGCATTACCAAAGCAAAATTCTGACTCATGGTTTCTTCATTGCTACCAAAAATGATATCATCAACATACACAACAAGTATTAGCAATTTATCTTTGTATATAGATTGCTATTAGTTGATCCCTTTGAAAAACCTTATTGATGGAGATATTTGTCAAGACGATAATACCAGGCCCTTGGAGCTTGTTTTAGACCATAGAGAGCCTTTCTGAGTCTCCATACAAGTTTTGCATCATTTCCAAGAATGAATCTATCTGGTTTCTCAATATAGACTTCTTCTTTTAAGTATCCATTAAGAAAGGCATATTTTACATCCATTTGGTATACTTTGAATTTCTAAAAACTAGAAAGAGAAAGGAACATTTTTATGGATTCAAGACTAGCAATAGGTACAAAATTTTCTTCAAAATCTATACCTTCTTGTTGAGCATATTGTTGGGTGTGGAGCCTGATTATCTTCTATATTCAAAAGTACCGCCACATTGGACCCCAGTTCAAAATGGGGGCGGCAACTCCGCCCGAAAAATATTCGCTGCAGGGGGGGTCCAGGGGAGGGCGGTTGCGACCTTTGGGAGCCCGCCCCCCGGCGGGGGGTTTTGGGGGCAGCGCCCCCGAAGCTAAAAACAGCTGTAAAATTGCCTTGTAAAAGTATAGTAAATTCTAGTCAATCTGAGCCGTTCATTAGGCGGATGATCTGACGGTAGAACTTATGTTTAGTTTAGGGTTTTTTGCCCTAGAAGGCAACCCCTCTCTTTGTATGAGGGTATTGTATTTGAGGCGGCGATATAGATGTGTATTCAGTGTGTGAGCGAGAAACAGAGAGGTGAGACTGTGAGAGAAAACAGAGGATATTACAGTGGCTTTGCTGTAGGTTGTGT
>APFE030987067.1:74357-134706 GCA_000404065.3 Pinus taeda
GGGGTGGACGTAGCCCAAACTGGGTGAACCACGTATATCTGTGTCTCTCTTGTTTTGTGCGTTTTCTATGTTTATATTTCTGCATTATTTCATGTGTTCCATTGCTCCGTAATATATAATTTTCTAACACATATCCTTTACAAACAAGTCTATCCTTGTTTCTAATAACTTCTCCATTTTCATTTAGCTTGTTTTTGAATATCCATTTAGTTCCTATGATATTCTTATCATGAGGTCTAGGAACTTTTCAAATGCTTCATCTTTATGCTTTAGAAGTCCTATCCAACACATTCTGGAAAAATCATCAATGAACAATATAAAGTATTCTTCTCCACGAGGTGACTTTTTCTTTGATGGTCCACATAAATCGGTATGAAAAAGTTCAAGAGGCTTACTAGCCGATCCTTCCTTTGTAGGGAAGTGCGGTCTAGTTTTCTTACCAAATTGACATGATTTGCATATTGTATTTTCTGGAATGCTGATATCAGGAAGATCACAAACAACCTGGAATCTGCATGCTTTTCTTATTTGAGAGAAGTTTAAATCTCCCAATTTTTTGTGCCATAGCCAGTGTTCAACATTTTTTCTTAGATAGCATTGTTGTTGTCCTCCCTTGAGTATGTATAATTTGTTTGGATTTCTTATACCTTTGATCATAGTTTCTCCTGTATCAAGCTCATGAACAACACATCCATTTGATCGAAATACTACTTCATCTCCTTGATCACACATTTGACTGACACTCAATAGGTTACAGAGCCTTTACCTTTTATGACAGTAGGAGTGTCATTTCCAAATGAGACCTTTTTTTCCTTTTCTAAGGCATTATATGAATGAAGTTTTTCTTTGTCACCTGCCATGTGTTTTTAGCATCCACTGTTGATGTACCACTGATTTTATTTTCCTTCTGCATTCAAGGCTATACCACATCTTTCTATTTGCAGTTCTTTCTTTTTCCATATTTTGGGACTTAATAGAGTTTTTTCCTTCTGAGATGTTTGCTGAAATTTACTCCTCCATTCAGATTCTTCATGACCGAAGTTGTTGTAGATAGAGAATTCTATTTCATTTTCAAGAAGAGAAAAGTTATTGTAGGACCTTTTCATGATCCCTGTCACATTCTTTCGTGATTTTATAGTCATGATGGTCTTGTAAGCAACACATTGAGCAACTTTGTGTACAAAGTTATGACATGAAAAACATTGGCCATTAAAGAAGTTCCTATGATTATCGAATCTATTGACCTAGTGATTGTAGTTTCTATTGATATTCATTCTTGAAGAAGATTGAGTATGATTTACCTGAGGCTGGTTGTAGCTTCTATTCATCCTTGAAGTAAATTGAGCCTGATTTACCAGGTGATATACTTCATGCCTTTGCTGATGATTGTCAAACTGTTCACTGCTCTTTGCTGCATCAAAATAGCTTTTAGTGGAGGTGGACAACTTTTGTGCTTGAAATGCTTCTTTAGTATATCCAAGACCTGTATTTATCAGAGGAGAACATTGTACTTTGATAATTTCATTTAAGGTTTCTGATCCTTTATCAAATCTAACATTGAGAGCTTTTGTTTTCTCAATATCCTTTCTTAGACCCATAATTTCATATTCTGGTTTTTCATTATGTTATTCTCTTTCAGAAAGTTGTAATGTCAAAGTATCTATAATCATATTCTTTTCTTCTAAACAAATTTTGAGTTTAGAGATTTCTTCATAAAGGTAATCTTCATCTAAAGCATCCAAGAAATCATCATCTTCAAAAGCCATCAGAAGTCTGTAGTCATTACTATTTTCATCTTCTTCATCACGGAATCTTAATTACTTTCAAGATGAGAAAAGGAGGTCCATTAGATATGAGAGAAGACGCATTTAAAGATTCAAGAAAAGAAAAACTCAATGAATCAGGACACATTTCAGAAGGAGAAGGAGAAGCAAACTTTTTCAAGAACCTTCAACAGGGTTCTTGAAAGATTCATAGGTAAACTACCTTTCAAATGTTTTGCTTGTGGAAGAGTCAGTCATTATGCTACGAAATGTCCTCATAAAGATAAGTTTGATAAAGGTAAGGAATCTACAAAATGGAAATGTATATCCTTCTTCCACGATTTCCCAAACATCTGTTCCAAGAGATTGAAGATAGGTTGTGGTTCTTACCTTCCAATAAACGAAGTTGCTTCCATCAAAGATTGGTGGTCTGATCGATCCCTCTCTTTCTTGATTACTCATGATGATGCATGTTCCTTCAAGTGATCAAGCTTCTTATAAAGAACCTGGCTCTGATTCCAATTATTGGAAATAATACTGAGAGGGGGGGGTGAATCAGTATTAGCAAGTCAAACAATTTTTCATTTCCATAATCAGATTCATATACGCTACTTCAGTTAATGGAACTCATGTGTATGCATAAATGTGTTTAAAGTGAACCTGCGTACATATCTATAAATGATGATTTAAACATTACAACAATTCCAGACTTCAGTTATACCCAGATCATCATATTTACAGACTACAACATGCGCTAGTTATTCAGATAAATGATCAAACCACATAAAGATACTTCACTTCAGGCCTTAAGATCTTGACCCATCATTAGATCTTATCCTTCATCAAGTGCTAAGGTTCATCCTTGGTTTAGATCTAGCTATGCACCATAACCCAATAACCTATACACTAGATCCTGCTCTTCATCATATATTCATTACTTGAGTGCCTTGGCCTAATCTCCCCCTCCTTTTATAGCCTTAGGCCTTACTCAATACCATGGATCAAAACCACTTAGGACCAATACCTTGGACCCAATACCTGGGGTCAATACCTTGAAGCAGATACCTTGGACCAATATCATGGATTAAAATACCATGGACCAAATACCTTGGACCAAAACTTAGTTTTCCAAGATATACGACCTTGCATTCTGTGAAAGTGCATGTGTTCATATACGCAACTTGTATATAGTGAACTTGTGTGTATACGCGGCTTGGCCAATGGTGAACTTGCGTATACCTCTCTTTCTTCATTATGATCTAAACTTTGTGTTGTTAACCTACTGAACTATGATCTGTCATCTAAGTGAGTTTCCATCAAGGACAACACCTGTGTCATAATTCCAACAAATTATTCATCATAGTACCCGATATTCATGGATGGTTGTATATCTTTTTCACACAGGGGTTAATCAACAGATTTGGCATTGCATATCTAAGGATGAAATTTATGAAATATTGAAGTATGCCCATGATGGCCCTTGTGGAAGTAATTTTGCAAATAAAAGAACATGCCATAAGGTGTTGCAAATGGGATATTATTGGCCTTCTATTTTTCATGATGCTCAAGATTATGTTCGACAATGCGACAATTGTCAATGCATGGGGCAACCTGGAAAGTTTGATGAGATGCCATTGTAGCCCTAGGGAGTCCTTGAGCATTTTGAGAAGTAGATAATTAACTTCGTTGAACCTTTTAACCCACCTTCTCATCAAAAGGCTCACATTATGGTCTGCACTGACTATGTGACTAAGTGGGTGGAAGCGAGAGTTGTTGTGAAAGCAACGGAACACGGGGTTTTCATATTTTCTTTTTGAAGATATTTTTTCTCGGCATGGTACTCCAAGGGAGATTGTTTTAGATGGAGGGGTGCAAAACACATCCCACATGATAGCAAAGCTTATGTAGAAATATGGAGTCAAACACAGGGTGACATCTCCATACCACCCCCAAGCGAACGGACAAGTAGAAAGTACAAACAAGATATTGGAAAATATCTTGACAAAGACTGTAGCATGCCACTGTCGAGATTAGTCTTGGAAACTTCCTGAAGCTCTATGGGCATACAGGACAACATGGTGGAACACAACCGGGTTTTCACCATTTGAGTTAGTCTACTGGAAATCCCCCTTGTTTTTTATAGAATTTGAGATCAACACACTCATAACAACTTTGGAAGTAGGATTGGACTTACATAGGCCCATAAATACTGCCTAGAACAACTAAATGAGTTAGATGAAACTTGTTGATAGCTGTCCATAAAACTATTGCTATCCAACAACAGAGAATGGAATGGCATGATAAATTTACCACAAATAAGGTGTTTCATAATGGAGAGTGAGCACTACTCTATCACTCCCGCTTTAAGGATTTTAAAGCGAAGCTTCACACTCGCTAGATGGGACCCTATGAAGTGGACGTTGTGTTTGACAATGGAATAGTCAGATTGGTTACAATAGATGATACTCATGCTTCCTTCCTAGTGAACGGACATTGTCTGAAATTATACCATCGTCCAACTTCTAGGGATGCCTTCATCAAACATCTCTCTAATAAATATGGTTTGATGGTTGTTGGTGCAGAGAATGCCTCCTCTACATTCTCGTAAAAAATAAATACATATATACATATATATAAAATAATATGTTGATACTACTTACTTGTTGTCCTTTGCAGGAAGTATTATCGAAATACAAGGATCTGGTGCTGACAAACTTTCCAAGTAATAGTTGTTGCTGATATTTTTAGGAAATTTTCTAAGTGTCAGATGTTGTTACTCATTGGGTGTTGTTACTCCACCATTGTTGTTACTCCTGGAAAATTTTCTAAGTGTCGGATGTTGTTACTCCTTGGGTGTTGTTAGTCCAACGTTGTTGTTACTCCCGAAAAATTTTCTAAGTGTAAAATGTTGTTACGCCTTGGGTGTTGTTACTCTACTGCTATTGTTACTCCTGGAAAATTTTCTAAGTGTTGGATGTTGTTACTCCTTGGGTGATGTTACTCCGTCGTTGTTGTTACTCCTGGAATATTTTCCAAGTGTCGGATGTTGTTACTCATGGAAACTTTTCTAAGTTTCAGATGTTGTTACTCCTTGGGTGTTGTTACTATGCCATTGCTATTAGTCTTGGAAAATTTTCTATGTCAAATGTTGTTACTCCTTAGGTGCTATTACTCTGCCACTGCTGTTACTCTTGGAAAATTTTCTAAGTGTCGGATGTTGTTACTTCGCCACTATTGTTAATCCTGGAAAAATTTTTAAGTGTTGTATTTGTTACTCCGTTGTTGATGTTACTCCATCAATTACTTTATCATTACTCCACTACTAGGTAGGTCGCCAGGTATGTCTCCGTTTACTTTTATGGATTTAATTAAAATATTCCATCGTGGAGACATTTATGTGCTGTGGACAACTACATTTAAGTTGGGGGGTGTCATCACAAGTGAATGACGGTGTATTTAAAAATCACAGTAATGACATATCATATATCATTATTAAACCTTGTGCAAACGATACACTCATAAATCCCGTCATTTCATATAATCATTCGATGCATTGGAATTCAAATTACATACATTATGATAACCAATTAGTCTTTTCCAATTCATATGAATTTATTACCATAATCATTTCATTGCAATTACCATGATTCATCATAATCCTTTGCGTTTTTCGAAAAATCATCTGTCACTTTCACTGCCTTTTACCCCGCGTTCCACCATGCTATTACCATTACTGTTGAATTGGTTGATGTTACTCTCTCCCCAACAGTCGACTACATCCAAGTGTTGTTACTATTTATAAAACAATGGGTGGGTTTGTTGTGCATCACGAGCCAAAGGATAGCACCCTAGTCTGTAGAAATAGAGAGGTGTGGCAGATGTTTATTAATGCAAGTTGGGACATCTACTTTAGGAGATTGCAACGATTCAATGAGGGTATTACAGTGGAATTGATACTCAATTTGAATGAGAACTACTCTCGGGTCAGAGGGATAGAGATCCTTGTCATGGAGGAAGCTATTGCAGAGGTCAGTGGATTACCACAGCAAGGACAAAGCTAGTTTTCATGGAGAGATCCGCTCCTGGAGTTCCCGTAATTATTTCTGTAGGTTGGAGAGAGTGTCATTCAAAAAGGCCGGGGGTATGAATTGAATTCTTTGCCATATCCGTGGGGTGATGTAGCATGTTTTGTTATGAAATACATAACTTGCGAAGAATAGTTCACCACTATATTTAAGTATCATTTTAGGGTGTTAGCTCATCTTCGATTTCCATAGGTAGAAGTCTTTTCTTTGAACTTTCCATTCTTTTTGCTGAAAATCCTCCAATTGATGGCGTAATTCGCTTAGTGTTTGTGATAGATCTTAGCAGGCATAACCAATCATAGGTTGGTTCAATTACTGGTCATGCATGCATTGAACCGATTTCAAATTCCTTGGATGATATTTTAGGAATCAACATAAGAGGAAGTAGCAGTTGCTAGAGAAGGAGAGCTAGAGTGGATGGAGGAGGAACCAATAGAGGAAGAATATCTAGACTAGGAAGAGCTTGAATAGATGGAAATGGAAGAGTAATAATTAGAGCAAGAAAAGGAGCTTGAAATGGAAGAGAAAGTCAGTCCTATGGCTGAGGCTGTTACATAAGAACCAACCTCGACTATGGAACCAATTGAGGAAGAAATCCTGGAAACGATGGATGGGATTGATACGGTGATACAAGGATCCACTTTCATTAATGAGGTGGAAGGGGGAACAATGTCAGCATCACCTGTTTAGGAAGTGTTGGATATGGGTGGTTGTGCCACACAAGAACCACCACCAACCCATCCAGTCCCAGAGAATTTGGAAAAAATGAGCCCTGAAGTTGACACTGTCCCATAAGAACCAATGTCAACTGTGGGACAGGAGTTAACACACGAAGGAGCCTCGGGCCAGAGGAGAATCATGGTTGATAACTCGAGGTAGTAGATAGGGCTGGTATAGACTAGGAAGAGAACATATTTCGTTCTCCTTTTTGTGCCACCATACCAAGAGGAGCAAGAGTACCTTGTTCTCCTCGACGCTCAGAAAAGGAGGTCATTGCTCCTCCCATTTTGAATTTTTATGGTTCGGTAAAGTGTTCAGTTGCTTCTGGTTTGTTGACTGGTGATTCTTAGCAAGGCCATTCTGAAGAGCAGATTGAGAAGGAAAACCTTGTAGGAGAACAGTAACAACGAATGGTTGAAGAAGGCATTGTTTCGATAACAGATGTCCTGGAGTCCAGAAGGGATGAAGAAGTGAATGTTTTTGAGAAAGGGGAACCAAGTAAGTGAAGCCTAGTTGGTGGACTGGTGGATACTCCTCCAAATAATCCACCACCTTCTGCACCAGTTGCAAGGCCAGATGAATTGATTGTTAAGTAGGAATGGATAGAACTATGTGAGCAGAGGAGACCAACCCTTAAAAAGAGATATCAACTACAGTTTAGAGACACGATGTGATTGAAAACAGATGTTTAGAGGCTGAGAAGACAGGTGCATTGACTTAAGCACTAAGTAAGAAAGTATAAATGACGAGATAAGAAGCGTAAGGTTACGGTGGCCGAAGTAGCAACATAACTAAATGATATGCCTACAACCTCTTCTGCCACCCAAATGGATTCTATCAAACACTCATTCGACGGATGTGAATTATTTTTAATAGTCAAGATTCAAAATTGGAAATCCATCATGGCCCATTACAAGAATGAGGTGAAAAGATTACAAGAACAATTGTCCTAGGCTATCCTTGAGTATATATAATGAGTGGATATATTACAGCTTAGGTATGCAAATCAACAACTCAAAGTGGAAATATTGGAAGGACAATTGTTGGAATTGAAGATAGACAAAGAAAGCATGTTCAACTTAGCACAACAGGTAATGGCATGTCACCCTCCTACTTCTAGTTATGCCTTATTCCTCCATGAGCAATTTCTTTTCTTCTGTTTGGAAAGTATTAAGAAGGAGGTTAGTCATGAGATCTAGGATTCTATGCAGTTCCTTACTATACTGAGAATCCATGACATGATAACCCAACATCTAATGTGTGATCTTTATATGCATGGATACTTCCTGGGCATGGACCGGGATTTTAACCTAGTTCCATATGTGTGGGTCATTCATTTAAGTGCTCTTACTTCCTATACTATCAACCAGATAAACTTGCATAAGGCTTCTAATATGTTTGAATTGAATCAAAACACGAAGTCTCTTATGAAAACAGGGTAGAGAGAATGGTCCGTGATGATGTATAATAAGCATGCCACCTTTTTAGAAATTGAGGGAAATAAAGAATGGATGTTGGGGACGCTAAAGTGGTATATTGACCTCTGTGTCAAACAAATAGTCATGTTTCAAGATGAGGCCCTTGATAGTTGTTAGAAGAGGTGGATGATGTCACCTACGACTATCCGAAATAGGGAACCTTTTGGGGCACTAAATTTTGCATGAGAACTAAGTCAGGTGCCGAGATATGTGGCATGCATCCAAACATGCGGGGTCCGATGGATGGGACTCCAGTTCAAGTTCCCCATCATTTGGCTACCATTAGATCACTACATCCCAACATAAAATGTACCAAATGATTGGTGAAAGGATGTTCTTCTCACAAAAGGATACAAGCCCCGACGAATAGATATGGAAGATGAGTATGATCTTAGCTAGCTCCACTTTGACTACAACCATTCCAACCCAGACCTTGAGAAGTGATGAGCTACATGAGGACATGCAGAAGACTAGCTGGGGGGATATGTTGGGCCCCAAATCTACCTACCTTTTCCTTACTTTTTCACCTATCCTTTCATCCTTTTTGCACCAAAGATATGTATTAATTATGATAAACTCATAAGGTAAACCTCCCTTCTAACGTCTCTTGGAATATTTAATTGATGAAGGTCATGGGGTTTTTCCTATGTGAAGTACAAAACTTTGCTATTTCCACAGATTTTGGTGAACAAGTGTCGCATTCACAGCTCACAGCAATAGTCTCATGTTTACAACAATTGTTCCTCAATGCTGCAACAACATAACCAACCCCCAGTTACTCACATGCTTATTTTGAATCTTTATTGTTCTCTCCCTCTCAACAATTAGTTGCTATTCTAACAGTTGTATATTTTTTGGCATTACTTGCCAGATTTGGGGAAATATGTCTTTCCCATGTATTTGTATAAAGGGGGTTTCATTCGTGTGCAAAGGGGGAAGTCGTGTAGAGCCAGAAATTGTAACATTTCTTCATATATTAATTTAATGTGAGCAAGTTTTTTGTTCTTATCCTAGCTATGAGTTAACGCAGCCTTGATTGGAGAGTTGGGCCCGCTCTCCTGATCAGGTGTTGCATATTGTCTTTATGTGTTTTGTTTCTTCTATTGTGTGATAACTTCTTATTATTGTTACAACTCTTTAATAATTGTTTTCAATGCCTTTTTAAGTTCTGCTATTTATTTCTAATTATTTTTACAATGGTACATTTATTCTTTAGCTGTGAATCCTTTGTTTATGTTAGATTGTAACCTTTCCCCTACATATACCTTGCACGTTACCTTGAAAAATGTACGCATCTAGATTAGTAATTTAATGTGGAAAAATGGTGGAATATTTTATTCATAATTGGACACCAACAGGGATCCTTAGCCACTTTTGAGGTTGGCTTTCATGGTGGCATATATGGTGGAAATCGAGGAATTGGTTCTGTTGTTTCTGTGCTGATATCCTCAATCCATTTGTTCAACTCTTATTCATCCATGTTCTGTGTCTCCATTGGCTTTTTTGTTTTTCCATTTTCTCTTTCATCCTCAATTCTGCGAGGATTTTTTGGGGCGACTGTTTTACTAGCACCTTCTATGGTTTCTTTTGCTTTTTATCTCCTACTGTGGAGGCAGTAGGATTTGGCCTCAATGGCCTGGTTGATGTAGTGTGGAGTAGTGGTGCTGCAGTCATGATGTTCCCTACTCCTGTTTTAAAAAACTCTTGTGTAACTTCATCCTAACTCATGTAACCAAACATGTAGAAACACACTCAACTCTTTAAGCGCAAAAATACATGACGAATTCTCAAGAAGAAAAGTGTCCAAATGTCGAGTGGGTTTCGATATTTATAGTTGTTGACAATTTAACTATGCCAAGCTCACATTTCAATTGGAATTCTAAAAATAACTGCATAGATCTCTTGACGAGTAGAATCTATACATTCAAACCTATCCTCAAAACTAAAATCCAAGATAAAGGTTTCCCAAAAATGGAGCCATTTGTTGGCTTTGGGGGCTTAGACCTTGGTTCGAAGTTAGGTTGTGCTAACCAACAAAACTGTATATTACTAGCCCTTTCGGCAAAAACCTACGTAGGGCAGATCGTAGTCTCACCCGAGATAATATGGGGGGATGGTAGAACCAAATTTCTGCACTCAGAGGAGTATGAGTGTGGTTGTAGGGTTTATCCTGATCTAGGGCTCAATTCGACCTTCACAAACCCGTAACTTTTATAAAAACAATTGAAAATAGTTTCCTTGCTTAACAAATCTATAAGTTGCGCTTAACTACTTTAGCATGCCTTATTCAATGTAAGAAGTACATTCAGGTCTTTGCAATTGTGGATAAGAAGAGCTATAATGAAACATAAGCATACATAAATACATAAACAATAAAGTAGATGGAAGAACATAAATATGCTTCAAAATTATCTTTTATTACTTTAGTTATTCAATAATACAATCTTCTGAACCTGCGCACTTAGCTACAAGGGCCTGTGAACATAACTTCAAACTTACCAAGGTCTCTATGCACACAACAACAAGAGCCTTCGCCTTCGCTCGAATATAGAATATTACAGACTCTAAAGGCAAGTATCACTCATAAAATACTATATATTTCCTTAGACAAGCTAAGACATCCCTTTATATACTTTTTCCTATGACAATACCATGGTTCGAAAACCATGGGAGAATCTTAAAACAATACCAAAACTAAGGGGCTTCGACCTTCCTAAAACCCCTTGACTCCTAATGACCTATGCATTGCATGCTCATTTCCTTAAAATGCAAAGGCTTTCACAAAACTTAGTCGAAATTGGACCTAGGGAACCTCGTCCCAACAAATTGTGAAGCAGGATTTCAGGTATTTGTGTGGCACTAGCGATTATGGTCTGTGCTACCAAGGAAGACTGTGATTGGACATAGTTTTGGACATCCATGGCTATGTTGATGCAGTCTAGGATGGAGATTTGGATTAGAGAAGATCTACAAGGGGGTATGCATTTAACCTATTTTGAGGTTTAGTAAGTTGGATGAGCAAGATACAGTTTGTAGTGGCACTTTCAACTACAAAGGCAGAATACATGGTAACCACTCATGTAAGCAAGGAAGTCGTTTGGTTGCAGAGATTATGCTCAAGTATTGGATTAGTAAAAAGACATATAAGGATATATTGTGACATCCAAAGTGAAATTTCCTTGAAAAAGAACCCTATTTATCATTCAAAGAAAAAGCACATTGATGTTTAGTATCACTTTACGAGGGATATGGTTGAGGACAAAAAGGAGTTGTTGATAAAGGTGGAAACTTTGAATAATGATGGACATGCATTGATGAAGTTTGTGAGCACTAAGAAGTTTGGTTGGTGTATAGAAAAATGGGAATTGTAGGGTTGGACCAATGACTAATCTCTCCTATGACCCCCTATGTGGAAAAGAAAACAACAAGTGTGATAATGTTGGGTGTGCGTTATATTCTTTCCACAACTAGTTGCACGTGTGGGGGGGGGGTTCACAAGGGGGGCGATAACCTCCGTTTTTCGTTGCGTCAGGCACGACAAGGGGGTCACATGGGGTGTGCATCCCCCCCTATCAATGATTTTTAGGGGGAGGGTAGCTGCCTACATAGGGTCCAGGGCAACACCCCATTAAAAAAACGTTAGACTCTATATTAGGTGGGCAGACCTATCTATGGTTTTGTGCATGGGTTTTGCACATGGGTTTGGTCATGATGGTTTAGTGTCATGGTATTTTGTAGATCCATTCAAGGGAACTATGGTTATGTTATAATTCAGGGTTTATGGGTTGGAGTTTATGAATGCTTTGATATGTATATATATTGATTGTAACATTGAAAGGAACATAATGAAAAATCAATTTGGTAGTACTGGTTTTGGGATCTAAGGGAGAATCTTTGTGTATTTGTTTTATATTCTCATCATTTTATGTTTTCTATTTCTTAGAATTCATCTCTAGGTAATTTATGTATAGGGTTAAAACCTACACTCCCAATCATCAGATAAAATAGTTGTCCAAAAAAATTGATTGTGGGGGTATCTCTTATTATCCTCCCAAGCCTTTTAAAACATTCCTTCTTGATAAGCGTGTTGTAAATGGGAACATATTTTATGTCCTAGAGAAGGGGTATCTTGACACACAAGTTCTTCAATTCTCCCAAATGTTTAGCCTCTTCTGGGGTGTGTTGTTTAGGGTGGACCAACCTTTCAGGATAAGGAGGTGCATTGACTTGAGGGACACTCACCTCCTTCTCTTCTTTAAGCTCTTCAGTTGGAGAAGGTGAGTGATTATCTAGTAGCACTTTCCCATACCTAAGGTTCTTAGGATATCTCCCCACTGTAAAGCTTTTGTCCCTTCTTGTTGTTCAAATTCAAATTGGGTTGAGAAGGAATTTATGGTTTCTTCAATGGATATTGGTGAGGAGATTGTGGTTGAGGTTGAGGTGGAGGGAGTGAAGTAGGAGGTTGGGTGTTTTGAGGTCTCCACCTTAGTGAGGGGTTGCCCCATTTGTAAGGTTGGGGTGGATATGGCTGAAAAGGAGGGTTGATAGGCTGAGGAAGATATTGGGAAGTATAAGACCAAGGAGGAGGTGTGGACCATGATGGATGAGTGGAAGGGTACCAAGACTAGAAAGGTGAATTTTTATTTTGATTGTAGTTAGGATAATGTGCATCTTTCATGCCTTGTTGATATGGTCAAAGACCTAGGGGTCTCCTTTGGTTAATGAAGCACAATTGTTCTGACCCAAATTCTACCCTTCCTTGGTATACATGCTTTAGGTCTAGAAGAGAGGAAAATTTATCTTTTGCATGATTATCTTCACAAACTAAGCATAATTCTATGAGATTCAATGGAAATTTATTCCTAGGTTGTTTTTTGGTACACCTAGGAAAAAATATAGCTAGTGCCCTCTCTTCTTCCTCTTGCCTTCTTTTGATTTGCATAGTATCCATCTACAAGGCATAGGTATACATAATTTCACTCTTAAAATCTTCCAACATACTTCCTATCTCATGCTTGATGTCTATTGTGGAGGGAGAGGAACTGATGAAGCTTTAGCTAGACCTACCCTTCTTCCTAGCATCCCTAGAGTGATTCTTGAATACAATTTTGATCTCATCATAAGGTAATTGGTAGATATCTCCTCCATATAGAATGTTGAGCATTTCCATTACATCTCCCATGATCCCTCAGAGAATAACTAGCTTAAGTGACTCATGATCAAGGGTACATTTGGCCCTCCTATAATTGAGTTGAAACTTTTCCTCATATTCCTCCGAGGATCCATCAGGCCCAAGGGTCATCCTAAATATTTCCTCATTTGTTTCTTTAGACCTACAATAATCCTGATATTTTTCATTGAAGTCTTGTTTAATTTGGGCCTAGGTAATGATGTTGCCTCTAGGTAGACTCATAAGCCAATGCGAGGTTGCATCTTTGAGGGTAGACAGAAACAACTTCAACTTTTTCTCATCAGAGGCACAGTCATTGATCCTATCGACAACAAAATACCCAAACATGAAGGTGTCAGGATCCTTAGAGGTTAGGCCATGGAATTTTGGAAGGGAAGTAGGGTTTATATTTTGCATTCTATCCTCTCCATTGTTTTCTCTGATAGGGAAAATCTCATTGTTCTAGTTTTCAGCCATAGTTTGGGTAGGTGAGATAGGTTATTCTTCTCCTATAGGTTCTTCAAAAATTTCAGGTGGATCTCCTAAAGGGTTTTTCAACTCCCCTATAGTAGACATGGAAGTTCACAGTCACCGAAGAAGGATTAAGGTTGACTTATTGTGGAGGTGGGGGTTTTTGGCAAGAATTTCCCTTGGTTATCTCTACTCCTACGAGGCATGTGAGAACAAGTTTTCTTTTTGAGTTTTACACTTTTTGTTCAAAGCAATAAGACTGATGCAAAACAAAATAAAAGAGGAAATTATTAAGCAGAAACAACACGTACTTAGACACCTCCCTACCAATGACACCAAAAATTGATGAGCCCTGGTATTGCACCAAGGATGTTCGACAACTCCCAAGGGTTTCGCAACTCAAATTATCAACCTGGGGTTTGCACAAAATTAAAGGTGAATGTGCTATATTCACAATACATTAGGTTATACTCATGTCACCCTCAGTCATGAAATTAGGTCAAGGTGTTTAGAGACCACTCCTCCAACTAACTATAGTGAAAAATTCTCACGAAAGCATAAATGAAGATGATTCTAACCGCAAAAGTGAAAATGCCATTCATTTAAATGTGAATGCTAATTGACATTGCATGAAAGGAAAAGGATAGTATATTTGCATAATTAAATCATGCTACTCTACTACCACACTTAATCAAATCAATAACCTATTTGTATGTGTCATTTATCTGTTCGCACAAGCTTGAAAGTAAGGAATCCAATTTTTAAAATGCCTATGAATAAAAATACTAATTCTAACTATGTTTTGCTATCTTATGGTCGCAGTGAGGAAAGGAGGAGGTTGGAGTGGTATTATATCTTTCCTTAATCATAAAATCACAATTTGGGTGTCATTATTCAACTTAACTATGCTAGGATCAATGTAGGGAGAAAAACAAGTTAAAGAAAACATTACTACAGGAGGGCCTATTGCTACAAGAGGCCCTATTTTGCTACAAGAGGGGTTCCAAGAGAATTTTAAGGATGGAAGTTGTGTATTAGATGTGGATTAAGGTAGATGAAAGTAGAAGATGATGAATGAAGGGTGTGGGGGCCCCTTAGCCAAGCCTACTACCCCTCAGATGTCTATCTTGAACCAAAGTTGATGCCCACAATGTCCTTCATTTGCCTGAACATAGTGAATTTGGAGACAGAGGTTGTAAGAAGCGTTAGGTGCCTAGGATTATGATGGGTAATTCTAGGTGTGTGTGAAAAGGTAATTTAGTCCCTGCAACTAGCCTAATACATGCATCAAATGACCAATAATGTAGTGAGACAAATTAACATGGAAAAGATGAGTTTAATTTGATTAAGATCTATTCTACCCCATAACACTAATATAATCACTCAATCTAATTAAAATACCTCCTATGTTTCAAAGAATAATCATGAAAAAGGATCACAAACTAAAATCTATCCATTTCGAAGAAATCATCAACACATATTTTGGGATTGTGATTGTAGATCTTACCAATCACTCTTCCCACAAGAGAGGTTATAGGAATGCCTGCAATTACAATTTTTTTATGATTTAAAATCTACTAAAATAAGAGAAGGATTGCAATCATTTGAAACAAGAAAAAGAAGGAAATACAAGAGAGGGACTAAAATCTCTGGGTTGGGCCCAAACCCAAGGGTTTCAACCCTCCAAAACTAACTCATATGAAGATCAATAGTAAACTTCTCATCAACATAAAATAATAGTCTCATACATCATATGAAAGTTAAGAATAACAATGTGCAAGACTATGATCTCAGTAGCTACTCTTAGCTGTTACAAAAATTCAAATCCTAATGAGCCTTTTAGTTGGTTTACTTATATGAAAATGATTGAGGGGAAGCTTTCTTGAAAGAAGGAATGCTCCTCTCCAAAATCTTGATATTTGTGGATCTGTTTCCCTTTGTCATTGTCATGCACTTGGATTTCCTTGGCTATTAGTCCATTTGAGTTGTTAGAGAGGATTCTATGATATCAAGCCAAGTTAGGGAGTTAATGAGTTGGGAAAGCTCCTCTATTCTCCCTAGGTGTCTCCATCAAGCCTCAACATGGTAAATATCTCCAAAAAGGCTTCTTTGACCTGCATATTAATTACAATAGGCCTTACAATGTGGCAAACACCTTTTAGTATTCCTACTAAGCATATTATCGCTAAAAATGTGAATTAATGTGAGAAAACAATATTTTTAAGGGCTGGAGGATAGCACAATGAACTCCAAAAGATACCTATTGATGGGACTCATCAACAACATCATAAGAAGAATCATTGGGATGAATTTCATGCAAAAAACTAGTGAAAATTTGAGGTAAACAAGCAAAACCAAGTTGGGGATTGCAAACAATGGACCCTCCTAAGGAAAGAAATTTCATTGGAGTGTTGTGCCCAGTGCATTTCCCTCCTAATCAATGCACCGTTAAACTTTCTAGGGGTGCGTTGGAACTATGACAAAGAGTTAGAGCCCTAAGGCCTTAAAATCCTTGAAAATGGCATGAAATCATAAAATGGAACCATGAAAAGGAAGAGAAAGGTTTTAGTTGCTACCTGGAAGTGACAACACTTGGAATGATGCACTGAATTGGTCGCAATTTGCTGCAAAAGATTAGGGGCAAAAACACTCAAAACTCACTCTCCAAGAGGTAAATGTGAAATGGTAAAAACGAGTTAGCTTTTGCCAATTTTATTGTCATTTTCATCATTAATTTATTAATTTATTTGTGTTTTGACCTAAATATGTCTTAGTATTTTCTTGAAACAATTATTTTTATATTTTGGTGGTGTTTTGAGTAGGATGACAACCATTTTAATGGATTTGATGATGTTTGGATTGAAACGGGTATTTTGACCAAGGAGCATACTTTTATCACTTTTTGGGCTCTGTAAACCTATGAAAAAGGAACCCCCTATAGTCCTCTTTCATCTCTTTTTAGACTCCCTAAACATGAAAAGATTACCGAGCACTTTTCTTTTCGAACTCATTAAAGTAAATGAAAAGAAGTATACTCAGTGTAAGTTCAACCCTTTTCCAAACTGACATAGAGTAACTACGAAAAAGGAATATCTTAGTTGAACATGGCTAAGAGGTTATTCTAAGTATTATTTTCTACCTTTTCAAACTCAAGGGATTATCCTATGAAAAGGAACCTTTGGAGTTTTATTTTTGCTTCTTTTTCAAACTCTATAAACATGAAAAATATGTTGAGTTAGAACTTTGTTGGACTCTTAAAAACATCAAACAATGGTACTTTTCAAACATGATGGGATCGAACCACTCCTTCTGAGGGTTCGCTAAACATACTTAGAGGGATTCATCCAAAGGATGAACTTACAAATCAAGCATATGTTATACTCCTCAAGCTTGTTAAAAAATAAAGAGGTATTGACCAACAATGGATGGGGAAATTGGGAAAATGGGATATTTTACCTATTAATGGCAATGAGTTTCTCTTGAACACAACATTCTTCCACTTTATCTCCATGGTTGTTGTGTTGGGAAATATTCTTGTCTTTTGGTTCATCACACTAGTTGGGAGCCTTCATTTTCAATTTTAGGTCAATTTTGAAAACCTCATTTAGTTTCGCCAATGTGTTCAAGAGAATTCATTTAGTTGATATATGCTACGATACTATTAAGCCTTCATTCCATGTCTATTGTTATTGAACTAGTTCCACATCAAAGTCATTATATATTTATTCATGATATCTGTTTAATGTCGCTGATGGGGGATACATCAAGGCCCTCCTATGATGGGTTTCCTCCTATTGACAATAGCTCATTATCCATGAATTTGAATAGAAACTCTTCTTTTAGTACCTTGGGACTTTCATACATCAATGGCAATTTTCCTCACTCTTAGTGATAGGTTTCCATAGTTGTCCTTTGATCGACTAATTTTGTGTGGTGTTCGATTTCAACAGTTCCATTCACACCATATAGATTTTATTGCAGTACTTTGAGAGCCATTAACATCATTAGTGGTTTCTCATGCATCTGTTAATGGATTACATCATTATCCAATAATCAGATTGTGTTTACCATGTTCGAATTCATCTCATTTATTCACATGGTTAGACTCCTACAATTGACGATCGAGCAAACCAGATAGAAGACCCCATATCTAGTTCCATCCATTCGGGCTATGATTTTAGGATTATCATGAGATTACAAAGCATGATTACTATGATCATATAGACATTCATCCAATCATGGGTCCAACCTTTATCATCAGTGGACATGTCTTCTTGATCATTGTACATATAATGTTAGCTTATGTGTTGAGTATGGGTGTGCCCCCCTCAACAAATATGTCATGATGAAAATGTATTGTAATAGATAAGGATCTAACCAATTGTTCTTGATCCGAAATTGTCACAAGGTAGACCGCTTCAGTCATCAAACACTATTTCTAACTTTTTTCTTTAGGGGGAGATTTGTTATAGGCCATTTTGTCACATCTGGTTAATAGGTGATGGGAATGAGATTTTGGGGGTTAATCAAAATCCCATTTACTTTAAAAATCGATCCTGAGCCCTATAAGTTAAGGTTCCAGAAAGCCTATCAAAAGCATTCCCTTAGGCTCTAAGCCTTTAACCATGGACTTACATTATACCCGAATCCATATAACATTATCGACACTTTTATGTCCTATCGGAAGCATATACATGGGCCTTAATCCTTAATCCCATTTTCCCATTCAACTATAGGGAGATTTTAGTTAAGTATTCAAGCTTTAACTCTTCCACAACAAGATACATGGGAAATTTATGTAAATCTCGTTCCGGTTCACATATACAGACTTCAAAAATAATACAACCACGTCTATATATATCGGCAGGTCCATTCCTTTTGTCGCTCCTCAGCAATGCTCCACCTCTAACCTCTGATACTTGACTCCTCCAATTGCTGATTAGATTATCGACAATATCACCATTGATGTATTGGCTATGTTTCACCATTCCTTGGCCTTCCTGATATGTGATCACCGATCGAATATAAATCATCGATCTGAAGAGATCTAATGGTTCTTGGGCATTTTAGTCTGTTTGCTCTTTAATTTGATTTTATTTGCCATTTGAAGGAATACTGTGTTAAACATAGTTCCGCCACAGTCTATCAAACATGCATAATTACATTAAGATATTTGGATGACCATCACACCAGATGGTCGATCAACATGCATACAACCGGCTTTAAATCATCAGCACATATGTAAAAGACAGAGTTGAAAAGAAATATACACAGACACGTTGTAAACACAACACAGATATATTTATTATAATAAACGCAACATAATGATATCTAAGGAATTTCGGCCTTAGAACAGAGTTCTCCTCTGGCTACATTATGAACATTCTAATTCATAATATTTATCTATATCACTCTGTCTCTCTTGTCTTAACACTTGAACACGCGGGTTCAACACACACACACACACATATATATACAAGGAAGCAATGTTGGATTAGATCATCGAAGGATCCAATCAATCCTCCAACAAAAGCCCTTAAAGCTCTCATTACATGAATGCATTCTTATACACATGGAAGATTACATTGATAAGTCTCCTCAAGACTTTATCCATCCATCTTTAAATCTATTTTAAATGTGTTTTAAAACATATTTTTTCCTGTTTTGCTCCCCCGGTCCATGTCTTCCTCTTCCTTCATTTTGTTTTCCTCCCTTTGTATAATGGTGTTGGATGCTCCTACATCAAACTCCAAAGGCACAAAAATTTATGACCTCCTGGTCATATGCTTGTCCTAGTCCTTAACAATTCTACCCACTGCATTCTTCAGTGTAACTGCCTTCATGGTCTTCTGTGAGCTCCAACCAAACCTCTGCAACAGCAAGTCCTCCCTACTACCACTTACCTCACCAAGCTCTCCTTTGGACTTGGTCTTTTGGCAAGCTCCATGGTTCTCTCGAACCTTTTGCTGACTAAAAATTCTACCCAACACGTCTTTTGTTGGAATTATTATCTCTAAGACAACTCTACCCACAATTGCAATTGTGGAGCTGCCCCAACAACTTCTACCCAACCGTAGTTGGAAGTTATTCTCATATTCTCTTAGGCACTCATTGCTCTTAGGCTATTGAAAATTCTCTCACCTTCTAATGTCATTCTCTATGCAACAGTAAGACAATAACTCTTCATACTCTGAACCATTGTACCTCCTGATCCTTCTCTCTAAAATCCTTTTTCACGCAGGAAAACTTTCCTTGCTCTGATACCAAAGGACGAGAATGATATTTTGGGGGTTAATCAAAATCCCATTTCCTTTAAAAATCAATGTTAGGGCCTATGGGTTATGGTTCCACAAAGCCTATCGGAAGTGTTCCCTTAGGCTCTAAGCCTTTAACCATGGACTTACGTTATACCCAAATCCATATAACATTATCGGCACTTTTATATCCTATTAGAAGCATACACATGAGCCTTAATCCTTAAGCCCCTTTTCCCATTCAGCTATCTGGAGATTTTAGTTAAGCATTCAAGCATTAATTCTTCAGCAACACAATACACAGGAAAACTATGTAAATCCTGTTCTGGTTCACATATACGGACTTCAAAAATAATACAACCGCCTCTATATATATCAGCAGGTCCATTCCTTTTGTCACTCCTCAGCACTGCTCCACCTCTGACCTTCGATACTCGACTTCTCTGATTGCTGATTAGATTATTGACAATATCACCATTAGTGTATCGGCTATGTTTCACCATTCCTTGGCCTTCCTGATATGTGATTGCCAATCACATATAAACCATCGATTTGAAGCCTCAATCCAACGGTTGCGATTTAAATTGCATTTTTCTATTGCTCTATTACAAATTCCGGTTTCGATATCACCCAAGAGGCTCTGTCGATGCGATAAGGACCTAGACTGTTGATCTTAAGAGACCTAAAGGTTCTTGGGCATTCTGGTTCGTCTTCTCTTTAATTTGATTTTATCTGCTATTTGAAGGAATACTATGTTAAACAGAGTTCCCCCATAGTCTATCAACACACATAATTACATTAATATCACTGGATCACCATCACACCTGATGGTCGATCAACATGCATACAATTGTCTTTAAATAATCATCACATATGTATGAGACAGATTTGAAAAGATACATATACATAGACACGCTATAAACACAAGACACATTATTTATTATGATAAATGCAACATAATTACATCTAAGGCATTTCAGCCTTAGAACAGAGTTCTCCTCTCACTACATTGTAAACACTCTAATTCACAATCTTTATCTATATCACTCTGTCTCTCCTCTCTTAACACTTGAACACGCAGTTTCAACACACATATATATAAGGAAGCATTGTTGGATTAGATCACAGAAGGATCTGATCAATCCTCCAACAAAATCCCTTGAAGCTATCATTACATGAATGCATGCATATACACATGGTAGATCACATCGATAAGTCTCCTCGAGATTTTATCCATCCATCTTTAGATCTCTTTTAAATCTATTTTAAAACAAAATTTTCCCTGTTTTTCTCCCTTGGTCCACATCTTCCTCTTCATTTGCTTTGGATTCCTCCCTTTGTCTAAGGGTGTTGGATGCTCCTGCATCAATCTCCCAAGGCACACAAATTTATGACCTCCTGGTCATATGCTTCTCCTAGTCCTTAACAATTCTACCCACTGCATTCTTCAGTGGAATTGCCTTCATGGTCTTCTGTGAGCTACAACCAAACCTCTGCAATAGCAACTCCTCCTTGCTGCCACTTACCTCACCAAGCTCTCCTCTGGACTTCGTATTCTGGCAAGCTCTATGGTTCTCTCCTCGAACCTTTTGCTGACTAACAATTCTACCCAACACTTCTTTTGTTGGAATTGTTATCTCTAAGACAACTCTACCCACAATCGTAATTGTGGAGCTGCCTCAACAACTTCTACCCAACCGCAGTTGGAAGTTGTTCTCAGCTTCTCTTGAGCACTCCTTGATCTTAGGCTATTGCAAATCTTCTCACCTACTGCTGTCATTCTCTGTGCAACAGTAAGACCATAACTCTTCATACTCTAAACCATTATACCTCCTGCTCCTTCTCTCTAGAATTCTTTTCCATGCAGGAAAACCTTCGCTGCTCTGATACCAAATTATGGGAATAAGATTTTGGGGGTTAATCAAAATCCTATTTCCTTTAGCAATCAATCCTGAGGCCTGTGGGTTATGGTCCCACAAAGTGTATCGGAAGCGTTCCCTTATGCTCTAAGCTCTTAACCATGGACCTACGTTATACCCGAATCCATATAACATTATTGGCACTTTTATGTCCTGTAGGAAGCATACACGTGGGCCTTAATCCTTAAGCCCCTTTTCCGATTCAACTATCGGGAGCTTTTAGTTAAGTATTCAAACTTTAACTCTTAGGCAGCACAATACATAGGAAAATTATCTAAATCCCATTCCGCTTCACATATACAAACTTCAAAATAATACAACCACCTCTATATATATCAGTGGGTCCATTCCTTTTGTCTCTCCTCAACACTGCTCCACCTCTGACCTCAGATACCTGACTCCTTCGATTTCTAATTATATTATTGGCGATATCTTCATCAGCGTATTGGCTATGTTTCACCATTCCTTGGCCTTCGTGATATGTGATCACTGACCGCATATAAACCATCGATTTGAAGCCTCAATCCAACAGTTGCAATTTAAATCACATTTCACTGGTTGTGATATCACCCGATAGGCTTCGTCGATGTGATAATGACCTGGACTATTGATCTTAAGAGATCTAATGGTTCTTGGGCATTCTGGTCCATTTTCTCTTTAATTTGATTTTATCTTCCATTTGAAGGAATACTGTGTTAAACACAGTTCCGCCATAGTCTATAAAACATTCATAATTACATTAATATCACTGGATCACCATCACACCTGATGGTCAATCAACATGCATACAACCGGCTTTAAATCATCAGCACATATGTATGAGACAAAGTTGAAAAGACACATATACATTCACATGCTGTAAACACAACACACATATATTTATCATAATAAACGCAACATAATTACATCTAAGGAATTTCAACCTTGGAACAAATTTATCCTCTCGCTACATTGTAAACACTCTAATTCACAATCTTTATCTATATCATTCTATCTCTCCTCTCTTAACACTTGAACACATAGGTTCAACACACATATATATAAGGAAGCATCGTTGGATCAGATCATGGAAGGATTTGATCAATCCTACAAAAAAATCCCTTAAACCTCTCATTACATGAATGCATGCATATACACATTGCAAATTACATTGATAAGTCTCCTCGAGACTTTATCCATCCATCTTTAAATATGTTTTAAATATATTTTAAAATAGATTTTTCCCTGTTTTGCTCCCCTGGTCCACGTTTTCCTCTTCCTTCACTTTGGATTCCTCCTTTTGTCTAAGGATGCTGGATGCTCCTTCATCAATAGGTCTGCAAATTGGATTAGACAACATCCATGAACACCTTATCATCATCACTACACAAATCCCTAGGCATGACTCTCTCAAATCCTTGAGTTTCTAGCCTTGACTCTTTCCAATCCTTGAGTTTCTGACCTTGATTGCTTTATTATAGTGATTTTAAGGCCCTACAGACCCTGACCCTTTAGGGACCTATGTTCAGCAATATTCGGCTCAGTTATGCACCTTCTTTGATGAGATTAGGTTTTCCCTTGCTAGGGGTGCAATGATTCTAGAAATTTGAGAAAAATAAAAGGAATCCTGGATATTCTTCTTCCAAAATCTTCCATGAGTTGTTACAACCAATTTACTTTGGATAATAAATTTGAATCAGATCTTCCCTATGTTGGCGTTTTCACATCTTATCCCTTATGCTCATCCTCCCATCAAGAGTGCATCTCAAGCCTAGATTTGTAAATGGATAATACTTCCTAAACTACCATCCTCTCCTATATATTTACTGCCATCCAGAAGCTAGAAGTTGTCTTTTGGAGACTAATGATACCCTTATGTTGTTTCTCTGATCATGAGAGAGATATCATTCCCATGCATTAGGGTGGCTTTGATGTGTACATTGTGACAAGGAAGGACAAGTCAACCTGGGAGGATGCCTACAAGACTAGCTTCCACTTTTGGTTGTAAAATGTCTCCCTTTCATATTAATACAAAGAGTATACCATTTTCCTACATGTGTTATGTTATGCTTATGTACATGTGTTTCAATGCTATGTTCATCCATTGAATAGAATGATTGCATAATGCTAAAAAAATGTCGCAGATCTTTGACTTGTGTTATTTGTTTTTGTAGGTTCTAATTATAACAAACAGAGTTATAATTGGATATGACAAGCCAAGAGGAGAGAATATCTTTTGATGGATCAAAACTAAGAATCTTTCCATTCTCTAATTCTTCTAAGGAAAAATTTATACCCTTTGATTTATTTTGTTCTAGACCAGACCACTAGGTCTAGGGAAGATACTTGTATCCGCAGTCATAAATTCTGTATAATAGTCTTCCACATCTAATTTGTAGAGGTTCTTCACTCATACCCTGATCTTCTCCAGTTGTCCCATGGCGATGTCTCAAGAAATACTTCCCTTTGTTGAATATCACATTGTATCCACGATCCTCCAACACTGCTATAGAAACTAGATTCTTCTATAGACTTCGTACAAACATCACATCATTAAGCCTAAGAGGGAAGCCAAACTCCCTTTGAAAAGTAACTGTACCAATACGGTTCTCACTATACCTTCCATCATCTCCCATCTCAATGTGGAGATCCTTCTCCTCCAAGCCACTAATTTTTTTGTTTTGTTTCCCGTCATGTGGAATGAGGCATTATTATCAAGATACCACACACCACCCATCATTGTGCTTTCCATGCATGTAATGAGGGTAAAATCAATTTCAAACTATGAAGTCAAGGCTTTAGCCACTCCGCCTCCTGTGGTTTTATTGCTTTCCTTCTTGAGTGGACACTTCATTTCATAGTGACCAAATTCATGACAATGAAAGCACTTGATTATGGAAAAGTATTTCTTCTTTCCCCCTGGACTCGAATATGCTTTGTATTGGAATTTACTCCCCTTCACTTTCTTTTCCTTTCCAACAAAGGCATAGTTCTCCTTATTATCACCCTTGGATGAGATCTCATCTTTGGTGCTCCGCCTTATCTCCTCCTATACCAAATTGGATGAAAATTGTTCCCAATTTGGTAGCTTATTCCTGTCATTCATTGAATCTTCGTAGTTGTGCTAGCTCTTGGGAAGGACTAGAAGGGCTAGGATCACCAAATCATCCTTTTCTACAATAACACCAACTTTACCAAGTTCATCATGTCACTATGTGAACCTTATTTGGTACTATAGAATGGTATCATTCATCTACATCTTGATATTTTGAAGCTTTTCCTTGAGTGCCAAGTTTCCCGTGGTCACTACTATTCTAGAAAAATCTGTTAGTTCCTACCACATTAAATAGATAGTCACCTTTCCATGGATATTAGAGACAATATGGTCTTGTACTCTAATATTATCTTCCTCACCTTGGAAATGCATTTCTTCCAATCTACTAGATGCTAAGCATCAATTGTTGCTCATTTCAAAATATCATTATTAATGAATTCCTTCAACCCATTATCCTCCAATACATCATCCATCTGGTCCTTCCATGCAACATAGTTTGAGCTTCCCTAAAGGGCATACTCAAACATTAATCCATTGAAATCCATCCTCTTCGTCTTGAAGAAAACTGTCAACTTGATTTGTAACCTCCAACCTCCTCTTGCAATGAAAACTTTGAAATCTCTCCTCTACGGTGATTCCAACTCTAATACCATGTAGAAATTAATCTGTATATTCAAAATTTCTCATGAGATTTACTAAATCACAAGACTTGAAGCTGCTCTATTGTTGGGCCAGGGAACCCCCAAGGGTCGTTTTGGGGCTAAAAGCCCATATTTTGGTCAAATTTTGTAATCCAAGTGTAAAGACTCTGCATTTTCTGGCCGCAGAGCGCGTAGGTGTTAAAGATCCATAGGGTTGTCCGCCCTTATTTTCGAAAAGTAATGTTAGCTGTAAAAGATCTACCCATGGTCTACGGACCGTTGGATTGTATAAAAAGAGCTAAGATCTAAGTAGTTAAAAGATAATACGATGGAGAGAGTCATAGCCTTATAGCAAGAAGTCTAAGTCTTGGGTTGTAGTGTAGGTATAGGCTATGCATCTGAGTGTGCAAAGGCCTAGGGTAGAAGTTCGCAGCTGAGTTTGTAGAGGCCTAGCGTAGAAGTCCACAGCTAAGTGCGCGGACCCCTGCAGCTATGTGCACAGGGTGGATAGAGTTTGTAATACTTGAAAGATATCAATAAAAGAAGTTATTCTGCTATTTCTGTGTATTTGTTCTATTAACGGGTTTGAATATATTATGTATGAATTTCCTTTATTATGCTTATATGGTGCATGAATGACTATAGTTACATTGAATAATTGAATGCAATCATGAATATTTACTTACACAATGATAACATTAATTATTTGAAAAGATAAGTGAATCATTTAGGATAATAGAGGGATCTGCATGGCACACTGCTATAGCATCGCAAAAGTATCGAGCCACAGGTTAAAGCTGTGCAAAGGTTGATCATGTACTTTCACGAAGGTATTGAAAGCTAGAATAGAGGGTTTGTCTTATAAGCCCTAGGGCGATATCACTTGCGGGAAGGCAGAGATAGAAGAGATAAAGCGACATCACAACCATCTCAAGGGTGTGGAAACTTGGTTCCAGCATCTGCCCTTATTGCTTTGGGTGAGACTTCGGTCCACACTTAGTGGGTTGATGCTGAAAGGGCCAGTAGTGTAGGGATTTGTTTGGCTAACTAATGTTGAACTTGGGTCAGGCCCCCTCAAGCCAACAAATGGTTCCATTGTTGGGATCCGAATCTGCATAAGAGATGTGTGATGTCATACCAGTAGAATCCAACTAAGAAGGGGATTGAAAAATCCATGAATTCATGGCAGAGGAGAACAAAACCCCATGACTATCAAAGGAACAATGGTTGGAATGGTACCTATATATAGAGATCCACAAAATATTTTTCTGTTCTTTCCCTATTGGGCTATACAAGTGGATCGCGAAGCTAGCAGATAGCCAAGGAAGGTGGAAACTTGACGGTCCTATTGTGTGGACCTGAGAGCTAGTGCAAAGGTTGGAAGCATCAGAGAATAAGATCGCCCGTGCTGTCTATCATTGGCTCGATCGTGTCATAGGAGGATTTGTTATTGAATTCGCGGTCGACACCTCTGTCAGCTATATCGAGGTGGAGCGACACTTTTCCAAAGGAAACAAGGTAAGTACATAAATCTTTGAATACTTGGATTAAAATTTTGTTGTGAAAAAAATAGGTTATGCAACTACCTTGATGTTCGGGACTACGCGAAGAAGAAGAATTTACAGAAATGATAGAAATAAGGGTCTGGAGTATAGCCCCTTAATTTCACCTCCGTGAAGAGACAAAAAGGAATAGCAAAGGTCTCTCCTTGAAGTGCTATTCAGTTAATAAGACAAGGATTCCCATGAATACCACCTCCACCCACACCACCTCTGGCTTTACCACCATCGCCTCCAACTTCACCCATACCACCTCCACCTCCACTGCAGTTCATTATGGCAAATACAATGAAGTTTCCTTTATTCAAAGGCTTGGGAAATGAGGACCCAGGCCAGTTCTGGTTCATTCGTAAAGACTGTATGGGAAGATCAAGGTGTTACAGATGATTATATAAAGAAGGCAACACTGGTTAGTGCTCTGCAAGATCACACACTAACCTGGTATATTAAGTACTCTAATGATAAGCTGAATGCTAGAGTAGTAGACATCTAGGTAGCACTAAATAGGGAATTTAGTAGGCCTAAATTTGTAGCGCAGTCGATTGTGGGATTCAAAGAGATGACTATGCAACCAGGTTTTATGCCTTTGGAACTATATTAGAGACTGAAATGCACAATCCGTGAAGCCAACATGAATTTGACAGATGGACAACATTGCGAGTGGTTTGTGGCTTCACTACTACCACACTTAAGGAGTGTGCTGTCACAACAAAAGATAACAACTTAGGTGGAAGCTTTGGAGATCACCCTGAAACTACATGAGACTTTGATGAAAGATCCTAATCTAGGAGTCCATCAGATCCATGCACAGCTAAAGAATCTATGCCTTGAGATGCAAAGTCTGAAGCAGGACAACACGTTTCAACCAAAGTTACGTGAGGAGGTTTGGTGCTTGAAATGAAAGAGTCAGAGTCATGACAAAGACCATTTCCCGGTCTTTACAAATTACCTTGTAGTAGGAGGACCAATGCCTTTAAGGCTATAGGCTCAAGCAAGACCTAATGTAGGGCTAGCATTATGGTGTGCTATTTGTCGGGTAGCTGAAAAGCATGCCATAGATAACTGTCACTTGCTACAGAATTATGTGCAAGCACCGCAATAGTTATTCTACAAATTTTGTAGTTCAGTAGGACATGATGAGAATACTTGCAGGAGCTATGAATTGATGATGGATAAAACTCCCACCTACTGGGTTCAGGCCAAAATGCAGCCCCTTTACCAGAATGCAGGGATGGCATAGACAGGATTTAAGGGGCACGGACAAGGTAGAGGTAGAGGAGGACTTGGTAGAGGTCGATGACAGTTGATTTGCTACAATTGCATAGGACCAGGACACTATGCCGACAACTGCACTAATCTAACGTGTTCGTTGTGAAAGTATTGCATATTGCTTGATCATGAAACAAAAGACTTTCCTATGTTGATAGCTAGGATACATGACAAAGGGGCGCTACAACCTCCCTCGACTCAAAACCCATAGATGCTAAGGTCTGAGTCATGCGAGGAAGATCTGAATGTAAATATAGTGCTCAGGTGTGGAATCACGATGGGAGGTGACAAGGGAAAACAACTAAAAGAGTACATGGGTTTGTAAAGCCTCAACAAAGGGGGTTGAGTTTGATTTGGAATGCTCTCATGAAACCTTCATGGAAGCTAAGAAGAGCTTCGCTAAGACCTCCACCTCAGGAAGCAAGGACAAGCATGAGCCAGAGATAGATCCCTTTATGCTCACAAGTTTCCTCGAAACTGTATAAAATTACTACGCAACAATAAGGCTGTGAAAGGGTTACAAGAACTCATCAATATATGTGCAGGAACCAAGATGAACCATGCATAGTGTGAAATATTGGCAAGCATAAAACAAGGGAGGGACAAGAGATGAGACTGATAGCACAAATAAGAGAATATGAAATGGATTAGGTCATTTCAAACCTGGGGTCAGATGCGAATGTGCTACCAAAGAAGACTTGGGAGTGAATGGGGAGACCTACGCTGCAATGGTCTCTGATTCATCTACGGATGGTGAATCAACAAAAAATCATACCCATGGGGCGGCTGCAAGGGGTGACCATGGATATTGAGGGAGTGAGTGCGCTGGTGGATTTTGAAGTAATAGAGATAGTGGATGATAGAAATCCATACCCTGCACTCTTGGGAATTGACTGGGATACTGACATGAACGAGGTAATCAATCTAAAGAAGCGAAAGATGATCTTCAAGAAGAAATCACTGCGCGTAATAATACCCCTCGATCTTGCTGAAGGATCACACTATACAGAACCATTTCACGATTATGAGAGTGATGATGATCTAGAATGCATCTATAAGATAATAGCATGAGACCAATACTAGTTGAATCCCACCACAGATGGATGGATTACATGGGATCACAAGAGTTCCTGCACTTTGGACTCTGACGAAGAAATAGTACACTGGCATAATTGGTTACATGAAGTGACTACGTTGAATTGAAACATGATGACCCGGTCGCTACATTGTGTGTCCTTAGAGGTAATAAATTTGCCTATTTATGATGGTCTAAATGAGGTCGATATATTTTTGGATGCATTTGAAAGGAAGGTGCCAGAAAAGCAATGCTTCCAGGCTTTGGACTAGGCACTACGAGCTATGCTCGTAAGATGGTGGGGTATGCACAAGGGAAGCTTTGATGATTGAAATGAATGTAGGAGGATGATGAGAGGACGATTTGGGAAGCCTAATATGTGATTGATAGAAAAGTACAATGGATAGAATGATCCATACACACATCTGGACAAATGGATGCAGGCTTATGGAGAAAAGTCACAACCTAAGTGGATGCACCTGTTCTATCATACCCTGGATGTTATCCCAATGAATTGGTATATAGAAATAGAGCTTCGCCATGGGACAGGTGAATGGGATATCCTGTGTGAAGGATTCATGATGACATTCAGTTTTGAGGATGGGTTTGACAATATTGATGAAGCACTACAAGAGGTGAGATCAGCCATCTTTAGTATATCGCAGGATCCTTTAGACTTGATTTATCATGAATGGGATACTTAGCTGAGTTGCATGCTAGAATGTTATAATGGAACTGCTGAAGAGGAGGACAAGGATCTATGAAAGATTAACATTCCAGAAACAAAAGGCCATCATGATGTTCAAGGAAAGTAGATTGAGAACCCTGATATAACTGTGCCGGTGAAAAAAAAACAAGTGAACATTAGTATGGAAGCAGAACCAAAATTCATGAATATTGGAGACTATTGGGATGACGCGACAGTGGATACAGTCACTGAATTGCTCCATGAATACCATGACTTATTCCATGCCAAGTTTACGGATCTGAAAGGAATAATCAAAGATCTGGGGGTGATGAAGATCACATTAAAACCCGACATGAAGCCAGTTAAGCAGAGGCCTTATTGCCTAAATCTGAAATACAAGGAGAAGATCCGCTTAGAGATAGACAAAATGCTAGTAGCATGTATCATCGAGGCTGTGGAGGAATCTAATTGGGTAAGCCTAATGGTGGTGCAAGAGAAGAAGTAGAAGGATGAGATAAGGATATGCATGGATCTCAGGAAACTGAATGGCGCTTGTGTGCATGATCCTTTCCCGACTCCATTCACGGATGAAGTGTTGGATAATGTAGGTGGCGAGGAAGCATATTCCTTCAATGATGGGTTCTCTGGGTACCACCAAATCAAAATCCCACCGAAGGATAGGAGAAAGACAACCTTCGCGACTGAGTGGGGTTTCTTTTAGTACACTATAATGCCATTTGGATTGAAGAATACGCCTAATATATTTTCGTGCATGGTTGTTGTGGCATTCAAGGAATTGATTCATAAGTTCCTGGAGGTATATTTTGATGACTAGACTGTATTTGGGTTGGTTAAGTAGCATGTAGAAAGCTTGCGCTTGATGCTGGATACCTGTCGAAGGTACAAGATCGCGCTCAATCTCAAAAAGTGTCTATTTTGCGTTCCTTTCGGGAGCCTATTGGGGAATGTGGTTTGCAGAAAAGGAGTGAGGGTAGACCCTGTAAAGATTGCGGTGATACTGAACATGGAAGCATCGAGGAGTGTGAAACAGTTGAGCGCTACTTTGGGACATACCGGATATTACAAAAAGCTTATCGAAGGCTATGCCTAGATCACCGTGCTGATGGAAAAATTGTTGAAGATGGATTTCAAGTTCTGCTGGAATTGTGACTGTAAGAAAATCTTGGATATATTGAAAGGAAAGATGGTTACTGCATCGATTCTAGTCTTCCCGGATGGGAAGAAAGAGTTTCATGTACATGTCGATATGTCATGTATAGCGTTGTGGGAAGTACTAACACAGGATAGCGAAGAAGGCTTGGACCACCCTATCGCATTCGTAAGCCATAGGTTATCCAAAGCAGAAAAGAACTATTCTACCACTGAATGCGAGGGGCTAGCTATGGTGTATGCGCTCGAGAAGTACTGACACTACTTTCTAGGAGGCCACTTTAAGATGTATACAGATCACTCCGCACTAAAGTATCTAGTCAATAAGCCTGTGTTTGGGGGGCCAATTTGCACATGGCTCTTATTGTTCCAAGAGTACAATTTTGAATTTGTTGTGAAGCCTGGAAGATTTAACGCGATACCAGACCTAGGGGAGTATCCTACTAACATGGAATATGGATTGCCTGACATGTAGCTATTTGCAGTGCGTGTTGCAAATGGTCATTTGAAGGATATAATACACTTCCTAACAACATGAACTACACTGGAAGGATACTTTATCCAGCAAAAGAAGGAATTAGTGGTGCACATGGAAAATTTATCTGTCATTACTGGGTATCTATACTAGATGAGGACTGATGAGATATTGTAATGGTATGTACCTAAGTTTGAATGAAGCAACATCCTCGCAGACACCCATGGGAGTGTCACAGGAGGACATTATGCAGGGAGAGAAACCACGTAAAAGATTCTATGCACCGGGTTGTGGTGGCCAACTCTTCATCATGATTCCAAAGCATATTGCAAGCCATGTGATGTATGTCAAATAATAGGTAGGCCATTGTGGAGGGATGAAATGCCTTTGAATCCACAAAATACATTGCAACATTTTGAGAATTGGGCAATAGATTTTGTAGGACCCATTCAGCCACAAGGGAAGACAGGGGCAAGGTACATTATCACTACAACAGAGTATTTCACTCGTTGGGTAGAAGTGCAACCGGTGAAGGATTTCACAGGTGTGGTGATTACAAAGTTCCTATTTGAGCATGTACTGAGGTGATTTGGATGTCCAAGGATCTTGAGGAGTGATCATGGTATGCACTTCCTAAATGAGACGATCAACGCACTAATGGAGGAATTTCAAGTATATCGCTAGAAGAGCACACCTTATCATCCATGGTCTAATGGGATAGTGGAGGCATTCAATAAAGTGCTTGAAAACGTGCTGACCAAGGTTTGTAATGCTCAGTGAAGTGATTGGGACGTACGCATACCTACAATATTATGGGCTTATCAAACAACATGCAAAAAGTTGATGGGACAAACCCCTTTTAGGCTTGTCTATGGTGTGAAAACCATAATGCCTATGGAATACATCGTGCCTAGTCTACGCATAGTAGCGCTCATAGGTATGATGGATTGCGAAGCCTTGGAAGAAAGGTTCGTGTAGCTGGATGAGCTCGAAGAATAAATATTTTTGGTTGGATTTCATCAGCAGGTCCAAAAGCGGTGTGAAAAGGCATGGCATGATTGGCACATCAAGTTGCGCACATTTAAGGCAAATGATCTAGTTTTGTTGTCTAATAGTAAGTTTGATAAATTCCTTGGAAAATTCAGGATGCACAGATAGGGCCTTATGTTATTAAGGAGATTACCGATGGAGGAGAAGTATAGCTGGTCAAGTTAAATAGAGAACCCTTCCCAGAAAAGGTGAATGGTAGTCACTTGAAGCCATACACCAGTGGTTCGACCATGTGACTAAAATAAAGTAGCACAGTCTTAGTGCTCCAAGCAGCTAAAAGGAGGTGTAGGACTATAAACTACACTTCCCAAGTTGGGGATTTGCACGATTTTGGGATTTCACGGGTCCACTGGAAAGTGACCGTTAAAGTCATTGTTCATGATTTGATGGTGGGATTATGGCCAGATGGAGTGGGCGGCAAGCATTTAAGGCAAAATTTATGGATTAGATTCTTGAAAATCTGCCGCCAATCTAGTAGTAATGGGTCGAATATGGGGGGAAGGGGAATGGTCTGATTTGAATTCAAAAGGCCCTATAAATCACAGGTGGTTGTCCAGTGAAAAACACTTGGCATTTTGAAAATTTATTTTTTGCACTATTAGGTGGGTATGGACTGTGTGAATTTTGAGGCTTTGAGAGCAATTTTAGCATTTGAGAGATTGCCGAAGGAGACATAGGACCTCCTGAATAGAATGATGTCGACACCCGAGGAAGCTGCGCAGGAAATTGAGGTAGTAGAAGATTCCCTAGAGAGTTCCAAAGTGGTAGTCGAAGTGTGTAAATCACCTAGGACATGGAGACCAAAGAAGGATAAGCAACTATTCTACTGATGCACATCTCACCAAGAAACCCACAGAGGAACAAGCTCACTTTGCAAGAAAAGGGGAAGGCCATTAATCTCGAGGCAGAGGAGGAAGAATTTGAAGAAATCCTGGTAGATGAGGAGGATTTGGGAATGGAAGTTGAAAACCAAGGTGCGGACCCTATTACCAAGTTGTTAGAATATGTTCCTCCGCACAAGGGTAAAGCCAAGGTGTCAAAGGACTTAGACGAGAGCAAGAGCAAGAGCTCCCTGCAAAGTCCGGTTCTCCCTGGTGACATTGTTTTTGAGCGACCGCACTTAGGGCATGTTCCTGTACTAAAGTTCAAATATTGGGACCTCGCAAATCATGAGAAATTCCCGCATTTAGTGACTGAGCAACTAATGCATCGATGGATTGACACAACTGCTGGAATGATAGAATTAGAGTCGTGGACATGGCTCAAGGGTGAAGAGAAAGTCGGGCTTCTCAACCTGATCTAAGTATCTCATTACCAATGTGCCCCAGTGACTGTGTTCATCATCAGGCAGTTGCTCTTCTTGGCACATGATGGGTGTTTGTGGTTGGAGGAGACCATTCCCATCATAGACCACTTGATCCATTGGATCACTCGACTTCCTTACTTAGGAGAGGAGCTAACCAATATATCAAAAGGAAAAGGTGGTGAGTTGGCCCTCATGGAAGCTATGAAGAAGAAATTCAAGTTGGAGAAGAAGAAGTGAGGATATGCCATCTCCAACATTAACAACCCTACAATCAAGGTAGCAATGCAAATATTAGCAAGGAAGGTGATGCAAAAGTGTCGTGTGGATGAGGTTCCTGCACCTATGATTGCACTAGTAGCCCAATGTAATGAAGGAGTCCAGTTCAACTGGGTGAATTATCTATATGATGAGTTCCTTGTGAACTGTCGCGAGGCACAAGAGCAGGGCAAGATGTTCCACTATGCGTGGCTCTTGCTATCGATCGTACTAATGGCATGGGAGCTTCCAAAAGATAGCCAATTCCCTTCGGTCCCGCCGGACCTTCCAGAGGTAGTGAAGTATGCTTCGGTGTGGCTGACCAAGGATGCGCAGTGCGTAAAATATTGCAAGATATTTTGGATCTAGATGGAGATGAGTATCCGGATAGGGATCAATCATAGGCTACGGTTGTTTCCCACAGTATATGCTAGTTTGCAGAACTTCACAAAGTTCAAATTGGATTTCCACCAGGTCTTTATCAAGGCACATAAGGACCCCACGAAGACATGGCATAGCTTACCCTATCTGGCAATAGATGATGTTATCTTTGTAGTCCTTAAGTCTTGGCTACCGAAGTGGCGCATTGCAACAAGCTTCGTATTGGAAATGGACAAGTCTACCATGCAATGTAAGAAGGAAGAAGCAAAGCTTAGAATGCCACAGTTGGCTAAGAAGTGCAGAAAAGAGGAAGATGAGGCTAAGACCCAAGTAGTGCTCGACGTCGTGAAATTGGCAAAACAATAGGAGACAGGAGGAGAAGAGCACTAAGGAAAAAAGTCACCTTCACCCAGGGCTGAGGTAGAAATAGAGGAGCTGACAGAACAGGGTGGCACAGACCCACAGACAAAGTCCACCTAACTCAAGCATCAGCAACCACAAGAGAAGGCAGTGTCATGGAAGAAAACCAAGGATTCAGAGACATCCTTGGACCCAATCACCCTCACTGAGGGGGATTTTCAAAATATTGGAGAAATGGTGAGGGATGTCACCACAGAGGCCCTCCAATAGTTCAAAGAGCAGTAGCAATTGGTACTAGGGGCCCTCTAGACAGAGTTGCAAGAGTTGTAGGCTCGCACTCCATAAGCTGGCACTGTGTCCACCAACCTCGCGATCGACACTTCAGTTGTTGCAGAGATGTTGCATACAAGGGTGACGAACACAATACTGCTACTAGATGGGGGACTTACTAGAGAAAATGAGGCTGACAGGCCCACTTTCAACAACTTGAAAGGGGTGGGATTGAATATGGCCATGCTCCCTCCAGAGACGCTCCACCTCTTGTAGGATGGAGTCACCACGGAACATAGGATCCAAGAGAGTCGTGCTCTGCAGGTGATGAGCGAGCAGTGCATCAATATCGAGCAGTTGTGCCTACAACACAATGAGGTAGTGCAATAGAATAAGAAAATCATGGAGGTAGTGGAGGAAGCCTCCCGAATGGTCCCATAGTTGGACATTCAGGTAGAAGAATTGGTTGAGGCGCGCATCAACAAGTTGGCCATAGGGGTGCACGACGCTTGGATAGAGATGGCCAGGATTCACCTTTAGCTCAACCTATAGACCGCCGAATTGCAGTTGATGGTGTTAGGTTCCTATACCAATAGGTTTCATCTTTCATGATTGATAGTGGAAGGGCTAAATATGTTCATCATTGCAGGCTACAAAGGTTCCATATTTTGTGTACATGCTATAAAAATTAAAAAATGAAAAGAGGGTATGCCTTAATAGAATAATCAAAAGGCAAGAAAATCAGGTGGTCAAGGGAAAAGAGAAAATGAACCCCAAACTAAAGACCAGGAAAGTGGCCAGTCAAAATGCCACTACTAGCTTTTGGGCAGTATCATGCTCTGCAAATACTGCTGCTAATCATACTTGATGGATGGCCCAATAATCTAAATTGGACCATGCCATGGTTAAATTTCTTGCTACAGAATAGAGAATGTTCCCTGACCAAACAGCTCAAGCTTGGCAGATGACTAGCTAGGTAGAGAAATAAAGGTGCCCAACTGCTTAATCTGGGGCCTTGGAAGAAATAAGGGTAGGTTTTAGATAGGAGGGTAGTCAAAAGAAAAAGAGGACAATCAAGGTCTGCTAATTCAAGTGCACCCACTTTAAATGAAGAAAAAATGTTAGGATTACTAGGATGAGTAAGTAGTGCAAGGTTGCATAAATGGAGGGCCACCACCAATTGGCTTACTAAGTGCAAAAACTCATGCCACTCAGGGTATTGGCATCAAAAGCAGAGAGTGGAGGACAAGCATTGGAAGCATGTCTAATTTCCCCTATTTTTCCCCAAACTTCATTTTACTAACACCCCCAAGGGCCTTGGGATTTGCTCAAGTGTCCACTCCCATTCCACTTCATGACAAACTATTTGGTAAAATCATGAAGTTCAAACATGAAAAGAAGCCACATTTTTTGTGTAAAAAATCTCTCTCATCATTTCATTTATCCTCAAATTCCTAAGTTAAGTTTTATCTCTTAGAACATAGCTTTACCCCTTCATTCACCTCACAAAGCAATATTAACCACTAATGTATTATTTAGCTCCCTAACTCCCCCCTTTCCCTAATTCTATTAGAATCTATGAAAAAATTTCCCCAAAAAAATATCTATAAAAAACCCTCCCCCTAGCATTATAGCTATATAACCCTTCCTTGGGGAAATATTACCTATCTGGGGTTGGTATTAACCCTTTTGTCCCCAAACTATGTCTTATTTCAAGAAACTATGGTGAAAACCCAAAAAATTTGAAACCCCGCCCTCATTAACCCATGTACCCTTTTTTCTGCCCGAATTGCATTTTTATTATAAAGTTTTTTAATAAAAATATTTTAATAAATTATGTGCCTAACCCTTAGAACCCATATCCTAAAGTTTTCTACCCCCTTGTGCCTGATTTAATTAAAACCTATTTTAATATTGGGGTGGGTCCCCCTTACCTAACGCACCGTCACGTCATGATCGCCGCCCACTGCACGATCATTGACCCTGCCCATCTAATGGTGGGCGGTCATTCTCACAAGAGAACTGCCCGACCTTTTGCATCCGGGGGATGGGCAGTATTGCCGTTGTACCCCCGCCACGTGTCAGCCTCCCGCGGTGTTCGCTGCCCCCCCGCCTCGATACCACTTACCGCCCTCAGGCCTTCCGGGGAAACCACTTACCGCCTCCTCCCCGCGCTGATGTCACGCCCTCGTCATCGTGATGTCACCCCTCCTTGCCACCACCATGCCTCCACGTCGCATCGATGTCACCTGTCAGCCTATCCACCCTGCCACCGTGTCACTGCCACCTAGGCACCCACATCAGCTGCCATGTCACCCATCCGTACGCCGGCCCATGATGACATCATCACCAAAAAGGCGCCAATATGCTAAAAATGCATAGAAAGATGAGAATTAGCCGTTATTGGTCATTGTTGTGCATAGTTTCCGGAGATCCTCTGCATGAGAAATCGTTGTGCAACAGTCAAAACGCCAAATTAACCCACCAAAGTTGCTTCCGCCTCCATTGTCAACCCGAGCACCTGCAATTCGTCCGGTTCAAATGCCTCCTACGCCATAAAAACCAGGTATTTTCCGCAGGCGTTCTCTTTACCCACTGTTCTCCTTTGCTATCCTAATTTCCTGCATAAGAACTCTGTTAAAAGCTCCCCATTAATAAATTGACCACTGAAATTTTCTTAAGAAGCCAATGAAACCCTGCGCGACAAAAAATCTTGAAGAAACCCGTGCCCCTCTGTAAAAGTCACCACAAAAGCAATTGAAGGAGCCGAGCTACCGGCTAGAAAACTAATTTAGCAGTTCCCTCACCCCTGCTAATAGAAATTCCCTGCAAGTAACTAGCTAATTAGATCAAACTCTGGTTCTTCAAAACAGAGTGCCCCACAGTTCATTAAGCCTGTAAAAGCCTCCTTACACTGCCAAGTTGCTCACTGCATACAGAGATTAGCAAGTATTCCTCAACATTTGTATCAAGCTTGAAAATCCAGTAAACATCCAGCTAAAACCAGACAATGGCCACTCCAGCTGCTCTGGATGTAGCTCCTATGAATCCACCTAGCAAAGAACTGGAAGCTATGCCACTGGTGGACAGTGATGCCCTCATTAAAGAGTTTGTGGCAGAGAGGAATCACTTACAAACTTATTGCCTTCTAAGAAATAGTCACTTGGACAACAGTGACCTGTATGGCATCTGTGAATCTAATCTGCCGACCTACTTCCTGCCTTCTGTGAACATTTTCCCTGAAGTCATCCACCTCTCTGCAGAAAACTATGACCAGAAACTCAGAGTTGTGAAGTCTCCATCTGGGAGCATTCTCTTTTATATAACACCAAATTCCATCAACCAAATGCTGAACTACAAGCAGACCCAACTTCTATACCCCTTCTCCATAAACTACTTGCTAGATGAGGGCTCCAAGCTCTCTAGCGTAGACATTGCTACAATAGCCAGGAAATTCATGAAGGCAGACTGCCAACCTTCTGGGTCACCTCCTTTTTCTTATGCAGATTTCAATGAGGTAGGCAAGCTACTGGTAGATATGCTAACCTCTATGTTGGGATTCACTACAAATGAGAATGTTGATCAAACTATGATGGTCATGCTGTCTGCATATAGCCTTGTGAAGCCCCCTACTATGAAGTAAAATTATGCCAAATATATTGCCAATAAGATACATGATCAATTTTCAAGAGTGAAGAGGGAGGCAATATTCAAGTATTCCTCATACATCTATCACCTATTCTTGTACTATCAAACAGATTGCTTTCAGTTCCCAATCAAGAAGCTAGACTCACAGGGTGAGAGGAGGTCTGTTATCTTCTGATCTTCAGTCTTCCACCAAGTCCAAAATTCCCCCTACTCATACTGTGAATTTATTGATCAGTTTGTGTATCCAGTCACATGCCTCTTAAAGAGGACCCCTCCTATCAGATTGTCCAAGGATATGTAGAAAATCTTGCAGCTATCCAGGAGTTACAAGATAGGTGATTGGTACTTGTATCAAAATCACACAGTCATCAGAATCTATGGTTGTGAGCTCTGTCCCTACAGGCTCCCAAAATATGTGCGTATGAGGTTATTTGCCTTGGAATACTATAGACAACTTATAAACTCTGATCTGACACACTTCCATAGTGCCAAGAAGAAAGCCAAACTAAAGTTCAGAGACCACCTAGGCCCATTTGTCATGAACAAGAAAGATGGTTGGCAAGAAGCTGATCAAATACTAGGGCAACAGCTCAAACTCAAAAGAAGCTTCTGGTGGGTCCCTTATGACCCTGAAGGTTTCATCAGTGCTAGGAGGGTCAAGTATAGGTTGCTAGCCTATAAGAATTGCCCATACCCACAAATACAACACTTTTCCAACCAAGATGAATGGGTACCTGAATCAATAGTAGAGGAATTGACTCAGGAAGAAAAAATGGAGCAGATTGTAAAAGACTTGGAAAAAACTCTTGACTTGGATTCTTGTCAACAGGTCTTGTTTAAACAACCAGTCCAAGTAGGAGAAGGCACTTCTACTGCTCCAGCTGTACAGGACACCCAGCAAGCTCTAGCAACAACAGGTAGAGACAGGGCAGCCCAGCACATCAAAGGATCAGAAATCAGGGCAAGCCCCTTTAGAGCAAACTGAACAACCTCAAATCCTAGTTTTGCAGACTCCTCTCAATGACGAGAGAGGAAAAAAGAGAGACAGAGAGGAGGTCACACCTCCAATAAGGTCATCACAGCAACCAGAGGCCAAGAGGCCGAGGATGGACCCTGAAACAGAAGAAGGAGACATCAGTGAAGAACGGGTAGAAAGCCACAGCAGAGAAAGGAAAACAAGCCAGTAGACTGCCACTAGCTCATTTCAGCTAGAACAGGCCCAGCAACATACCACAGAGGTATCCTCCTCAAGACAACAGGGCAAGAAACCAGCTGCAGTCAAAGAAGGCTTCATACAGATCAAGGCACAGAATGAATTGGTGAGAGTGCAACTCTATGAGCAATTCTTGAAGACAACTCCAACCAAAAAACAAAGATTGATGGCTGCCTATGATCTGAAGGAAGAAAAAATGATCTTCACTCATCTGAAGCCTAAAGTCCCACATCCAAAGACCCCTACATATTACTACAGAACAAACCTGGAGGTCTTTTCCAAAGACATACACCCCATGGATCAGATTGAGCTCCACAAACAGATTGGGGAAATGGTGTATGCAACACTTGCTGACAGGGCAATGCTGGCCCATCAGCTAAAGGAAGCCCTGAAGAACACAAACCTACAACTTGATTTTGAAAGGTTGTCTTCCTCTGCAAAGGACAATAGAATAAAGACTCTGGAGGACATAATAATTGATTTGGGACATGACCCAAAGGATCCAAAGGGTGTTAGAGCCCTTATGAAGAAGAAAGAGGATGACATTGCTGCACTAAGAAGGGAGGCAAAATTGCCTCCTACCATTCACCCTCAAACAGCAGAACTTGCACAAGAAAAGCAAGTAGATGATGCTATGGAGCTGCTTCTGGTAATGAACCAAATAATATTACAAATGGAGGCAGAATTAGAGAAAGCACTGCAGGACAAGCAAGGGGAGTCAGCCTCCCAGCCCCCTCAAACATCAACAAATATTGGACCTGCCCCTCCCACACAAGCAGCAGCAGCCCCTCCTATTATTCCAGCACCTACCATAGCTACATCAGCAACAGGAGCAACAGCAGAAGCAACAGCAACAACAGAATCCAGCATGAGCATGGAGGAGTTGATGAAAGCTGTTAAAGAGCTTGAGACTCAGGTAACTGAAATAAATGATGCCAAGGAGAGACTGGCCAAGCTGGAGACCAGTTATGATAAATCAAAGATGACAGTAGCAGAGAAACAAAGAGAAATAAAGGCCTTAGAGGCCAAAGTAAAAAATATGGAAACTGAATTGCTGCTGGGTAAAACCCTAGCAGAAATAAAGAAGATTATTTGGGCCAAAATTGGCCAATCTATACAAGACCAATGGAGGTCCATTCAGGAAATTTTTGAGTAGGTTGAGCTGATAGATATGGCTCATGTGGAAATAAAAAGGGCTAGGATAACCCTGGGAATAATGCCCGAGCAGGCCACCAGAATGACACATTTCCTCAATAACCGCACTAGAGAGGAACTGGCAGCTCTAGAAATAAGCAGTAGAACAGATACAATCCTGAAAGCCAAAAAGATACTGACCTTGAGGAATTTTACTCAAACTCTAGAGAGGAAATGTCAGGAGATGAAAGTAGAGATTGATGAATTTAGAGCAAAAATGACTATACTACAGGACAAAGGACTGCCAAGCCTAGTGACTGGCATAGGACAGCTGCTGTCATATAATTAGTATATGACAAGGATCAACAATTATGTTGAAAATCAGATAACAGCATCCAGCAGCTCCACAGAAGAAGCAGGCCTCCCTTGGGCAGTCTCTCTATGACAAGCTAGAAAATCTGTCTTTATTGAACATGAAATAAATCATCTGTTTGAAGTCCCTCCAAACTTCTACAGACATACAGAGGCAGATGAAACACTAGTGAAAATGAGGAGGCATCAGCTACCTCCAGCTGATTGGTGGCAAGCAATGCTGGAGATTTTGCCCAGATATTGCCACTTTTCTTTTTGCCTTTTTTGAGAAAAATCAAAGTTTTCAAGTCACAGTACAGGTCAGCAGGCAGATCAACACAGGTATCACAGGGAGCATCCGTACAGGTGACTCACCAACACACCCAGACAGCAGGCTCAATTAACGCAGAGTTAAATGCACAGCTACAGCCCACTTTCCAGAGCCATAAAGTCAAAAGCTGTCTGACAGAAAGATGGCAGCCATCTCAGCATTAAATGCTATATTTATGTTTTCATTTACTTTTTGTAAGAGAGTTGGTGGTGCAATTTATTGCACAATAACTCTCTACTGAGATATTTTGTACCCTATTTTTGTATATATATCCCCTCGGATAACACATTGAGGGTTAGTTGTAGTGTAATTCTTTCTGAAGAGCTCTATTGTATTCTGGAGACATTTTTTGATAATACAAATTGCTGATGGAGATTTCTGGTTCTTATGCTGTCTGAAGATGGATATGAATAGCTCTGTTTAGTTGCAGAATTCCTGTGTCATTTGTTGAAGCAATAAGTTTCTCTTAACTGTGTATGTGTTTTCTGTGTATTCCATAATTATTATGTTTTCGTAATCTTAGCAAGTAGAGAAAAGGAATAGCCTAGGATTTGTTTTGAAACACCCTATGTTCAATCTCTATTTCTAAATATGTTTTCTTTTGGATTAGCCATGGATATGAATTCTTGATTGCTCATGTCTAAACTAATCCTGTCATGGTGAAAATTGTTTAAGAATTCTTAACTGCTCTTAAGCAATAATTTCATTTTTCTCTGCTAGCATAGTGAAATATTCTTAACTGCCTTTCACTCACTAATTCCATAATTTCATCAAAAATCTAATAAAATTGCTTCACATATGCCTATCTGGCTCTGCAGCAACATTCTGTCTTCATAAATCTACTTTCAGCAGCACAAATACCTCAACTCCATTGCCCAATGGAACAAACTGTCCTATGATCTGTATCTCAGTTCTATCTAAATTCACCAACCCACCAAATTCAAACAAAACAGTACACCATAACTAGCCTAAAAACATTCATCAATAAAGCTAAACTATAAAGAGAGAGCCATCTCTGGTTGCAGGTAGGCTAGAACCTGTAGCTAAAAGATTGGTTAGTGGTTACCTCGGCCGTATTCCCTTTAGGAAGCAGGGAACAACCTGAGTGTTAATAGATGGATCAACCTTCAACTCCGCTGGATGTCAGGGAACAACATGCCACCCCTGTTACAACAACAATAGTAGTGGCCAATACTGTAGTAGTAGAATGCACGCGACTATTTGAACAATCATTCGAGGTCCTGACCACCCTACAGGAGGACCTGAATGTAGAGCCCCTAGAGATAGAGGCATGCAAGATGCAACGAAGATATGACGAGGTCAAAGGTACTACGCAAACGGTTACCCTTACACAGAGGCTCACACAGATGTAGGAGGTAAAGGCACTTAAGGAATAGGTGGATGTTGCTCAGCATAAAGAAGTAGTCCTAAAAGTGTGCCTACAACCATGGATAGACAAGGCATATATGATCAAAGCTTCCATTCAAGGAAATTTCATGACATTGCAAGCAACTCAGCAGAAGATTCAGGGTGGCAGTTTAGCGATAGTCACTAAGTAGAGAGTGGAAGAAGTCCAACAGGTGATCTCTCAGTGCGTTGCTGAGGTTGTGATCATCCAAACAGAGCGAGGAGGTCTTCCTGCTAAGATCTTGACACCTGAAGAGTGACTCGAGGGCGAGTCACAATGTTTGTGTTGGGGGCTTATTTGGTGCGAGATCCCCCAAGGGTAGTTTTGGGGCTAAAAGCCCATATTTTGGTCAAATTTTGTAATCCAAGTGTAAAGACTCCACATTTTTTGGTCATGGACTGTGTAGGTGTTAAAGAGTCATAAGGTTGTCCATCCTTATTTTGGAAAGGCAATGTCAGCTGTAAAAGATCCACCCATGGTCTATGGACCATGGGATTGTATAAAAAGAGCTAAGCTCTAAGTAGTTAAAAGGATAATATGACAGAGAGAGTCATAGCCTTAGAGCAAGAAGTATAAGTCTTGGGTTGTAGTGTTGCTTGGTCAATTTACTGTGTCCTAAATTGCTACATTAATTACCAATCCAGGATTTGTAAGTTGATGAAGTGTGGCACACTATATGTGCAAGATAACCTATTTCTTACTTTTGTCGTTTTCGATTTTTTTATTTTGTTTTGGGGGTTTTTATCTTTGTTTGCCTCCTAATGTGAATGGGAATCCTATTCCTAAGTCTCTAGAAGGCAAGTATGGATATAGGTTTTAAGGAAATTATGTCCTTTATAGTGATTTCCATATCTTAACGCTCCAGAGGGTCTTAGAACGTACTATGATGAAATTAATACCAGAACAAAAATGAAGATGTGCTGCTACTTAAGTCAAACAAGAAATGAAGTATTGATCATGAAAACATTATCCATGCTGCTGTCTAAATAGAAAAATGAATTAAGCTATTGCACTTCAAACAAATCAAAATTTGCAATCTAATAAAAGTAAAATCAAATTACATCATTCATAGTCTAATTCCTCGCTAGGTAGTCTAAGCTATGGCTTTCGGAGGTAATCATCAATAACATGAGCAATCTAATATCTAATTGCAGAAAAGTAAAACTAAAATCAAATCACATCAATTCATAGTCTGACCCCTCCCCAGGTAGTCTAAGCTATGGCTTTTAGAGGTAATCATCAACAACTTGAGCAATCTGATATCTAATTGCAGAAAAGTAAAACTAAAATCAAATCACATCAATTCATACTCTGACCCCTCGCCAGGTAGTCTAAGCTATGGCTTTCAGAGGTAATCATTAACAACTTGAGCAATCTGATATCTAATTGCAGAAAAGTAAAACTAAAATCAAATCACATCAATTCATAGTCTGACCCCTCGCCAGGTAGTCTAAGCTATGGCTTTCGAAGGTAATCATCAACAACTTGAGCAAGTTGATTTCTAAATTGTTTAACAAAGCAAATGAACTAAACTGAAATCAACAAAACAAAACTGGAATTAAAAAAACTAAGAAAAGCAAGTCAGTAGAAAGATTGATTCCATGTCACTTTTTTTTGCAAAAGGAAATGTGTAAAAGTGCTCGGGCCTACTTCCATCCTGAAGCATACACACACACTGATCAACCTTAACAGTAATATACAAAGCTTGTAAAATCATGAACAGGAGTGAAGTGTTAATATTCTAGCAAAAGAAATATATACAAGTGATAACTGTGGAATATATGCAATGGAATTAAAGTAACACTACATAAAACTATACAACATTAAAAGAACAAAACCTCAGTGTGCAGGGGCCCTATGCACAGCCTCAATCAACAGGCTATCAATCAAGAATTATGCTCATGCAATCATGTAAGAACAGAGTCTTATTTTATATCTCAAAACAACGTTATCGTAGTGGGACTAGTGTCGCGGCACAACAACTTAATAGTGAAATTACATAAGCAAAAAGACTAACTGTATGCATTTGGAAACACGTTATTTATAACAAGAAACTCACAATTGTTTTCCTATGAAACTACGTTGACATAGGACACATAAAAGACAACATCCATTGATTTAGCATCATGGTTGCCGAGATTATGCAATCTATTGAAAATAGTTGTTGGATCCACATCGTGGGGTAGCCTACAGGTGTCAACGTGCCTCCAGAGATCTAGAAACAGCCACAAAAATCTTCACGTGTTTGAAAACAGAGTCCTCTTGCCGTAGGGCTCCTTTGTTTGACTACCGCTTGACCACTGTTGACCATGTATTTCCCTGATGAATCCGGCTGAACCTATAGGACATGATCTATGTTCAAGTCATTTCCAACTTGCCCATGTGGCTTGCTTTGCTTGATGACACCTGCAACCTGGAGTTTAACAAAAATGGCTGCGAAAGTTGAACTAGTTGCGGAAAGTGGCTGCATTCCGCATCTCATAAGAAAAAATCTAATTCAAACAGAAAACACAAAGACATAGTTAAAAAACCACTTTAAATGCTCTTTTATGATTAATATGCAATGATGTTGATAGCTTAGGAGGTCCAGGTGAATGGAAAGAGTCTAGGAAAGTGTGTAGGAAAGATGCAAGTTCAGGGCTCAACATACCCCCATTGTGAAGGTGTTTCATGTCCCCATGTAACCAAAACTTTGATTATCTTCCCTTTAGTTCATGTGCTCTGAGACCTCTGCCAGCACATCCAGCCCTCTTCTCCTCTTTCTCGGTACTGCTAACATCCTAGGCTTCCTCATCAAGCATCTGAATTTGAGGTTGATAAGTGCTCTACTCAACCTCTTACACTTTTTCTTCAATTTCCTGTTCTTTTTCTGCCACAGCCCAAGATGTAACATGGTGTTTTCGTGAATGATCTTATCCAATCTTCTTTGTTCCTTTAATGTTTCATTCTCTCTCTTGATGTGTCTATTTAAGACCTCAAGTTAAAAAATTTCTTGTTTCAGTGATTGGATTTGTGTTTCTTGTGCTATGTGAGGTTGGGTAGATGAAGTGCTTGGACTTGTGGCTGTCTTCTCTAAGGATTCTATATAATCATAAATCTCTTGCTGATTCAGGTCTACCTCAGGTGTAGTTTTTCTTCAGTTGGCCCCAAAATCCTGTTGAGATGGACTGATCTCCAAATATGGCCAAGAAGGACTCATGTCAAAATTTGGCTAAGAAAAAGGAGTATGGTGTGGGCTACCGCATGGAGGAATTGCTAGAGGCTTTTCCGGTGTTTCCCCTCCTAAATCAATAAAGTGAGGCCCTTTGGTTTGTACTGTCCTTAATTTCCCTTTAAGTTTGGAGCTTCTCCTTAAATGTTGTGGACTAGTGTCTTCTTCCTCCATACTATGTTTCTCTTTTCCTTTCTTCTTAGCTGCAGCTAATTGTTCCTGAAGATAAGCTAGTCTTTCAAACAGTGTTCGGTGGTCTTCTTTTTGGGAAGGATCTAGGGTTTGATATATAGCTTCTATGTTTCTTTTCCCTTTCAGTTTTTTTTGCTCCTTATCCTCAGTGCTCTCCTTCCTTCTTTCAGGCGGCTTATCTTCTTGATTAATTTCTTTGGCCATGTTGGTAGGAGTGTCTTGAATTCTTACACTGGTTTTCTTCCTCCCACTCTTCCTTGTTGAACTTCTCTCTAGTGTTTGAGGGGGATCTTGAAATAAATTTCTAACCAAAAATTGTTCCCAGGTGTCCTTCTTTTCTTTCAACTGTTTTTCAATTAAAATTTTCACAAGCTTGTGATGATATAGGTGGGGTTCTACGTCCTCCAAATTATTTTGGACAATTATGGACATCTTTTTCAAACTATTCAATAAAAAGTAAGGCAAATTGAGGGTTTGGTTTTCTAAGAAATTCATCAGCAACCGGGTGTGATACATATACATTGACCCAAAACATCCCTCACTGGTAATGAACTTTTGAATAATCAATAATAGACTGACCCACTTTTCTTCTAAAGCATGGACAGGGATTCCTCGTTTAAAAATAGTTACATCCATACCTGGATTGCGTAGGATAACCCTCCAAGCCTTCTCGTCAAAGCTCTTATTTCTAAACCAGCGTTCTCCCTCCTACGAGAGTTCTATAGCGGCTGCTATAGATGCCTCAGCGACTATAAAATTGAGGTCTCCAACTTCCACCGCTAGGCTGTTAAAAGACCTCGCAAAAGTCTTTGTAATCTCCTTGTTGTAGCCCTTGAATTTTTGAATGAACCGTAGCCACCTTGCCTTCTTCAGTATGTTTTTCACTTGTGGGTACCCCTCCATAAACATGGGCCCTTCCGGTTCTGCCCTCAACAATAGACCCATTCTTTCCTTCTGTTTTAAAATACGACTGTGTGAGGAAGGGATTTAGTGGAGGTGAGACGGCTGGGTTAGCGGGAGTGAACAGGGTTTATGGAGAAAACCAGTGACTGTGAATGGAAAATAGAGAACAGGTAGTGGGAGTGAATTCACAAAATTGAGTGGAGGCTTATGTGAACAAGGTGGAAATGCAACCGTGACTTCAATAGAATAGTAGGGGAGTAAAGTGAGCACGACAGAGTTTAAAACTGGATGGCTGTGGAGTAGATGTAAATACACTCATGAAATGGCTGTGGAATTTGTGCAGTGGAGGAGAGCCGTGTTCAAATCGACCACATCCCCATGATTACAGGTGGAGTGTCAAAGTACAACCAAACACGAGTTAAATCCGAGGGCTGATCATGAGGTTGTTTGAAAAATAAATGCACAGTTCATGGAGGAATCATAAGTCGTGGAATGGGCATGGAGGCTATAAATACCAATCATTGCATATAGTGGAGCTATGGTTTTAACTATGTAAAAATGTGCTTTGAATGCTATTTGAAATAAATTTCTACTCATACCTTGGAATTTTTGCCACTTTTTGTCCATTAATATTTGATCAGTTCCTCCTTGTTGATGCTTTTAGGTGCCTCATGTCTTCATAATATGCCCTTGGTCATACTTACATTTGATTTTTATTATTTTTGACTATCATCTGACTGCCAATTTTGAATGACAGGGTGCTAGTTGTGGAAACAACAACTAGCTGCGGAATTAGTTTGTAGTTGCGGAAACAGGATTCAGCTGTGAAAACTGATACAATGATCAGATGATTGAATGGCGATGGATAAATGATGACTGAGTGAATGAAAACTGGTCATGACAAGACTTTTATTGACGGAATGAAATTAAATAAAATGAGATGAAATGGGTGGAGTGGAATAGACTAAAGTGAAGTGGAGTAAAATGAAGGGAAGTGACATGAACTTGTGGAATGAGAGAAAGTTTTTTTTTTGGAAAATATAGGGCATCAGAAGACTCTGATTTTCGCCCTGTATTTTCTGTATAAGATTGCCAATCTGTGATTGGTTTTCAGGCTTATACAATCTTTTTTTTGTAGAAACGGAAAAAGATCAAGGATTAGGTTGGTGGAGAAGAAGGATTCTTCTTCACTAGCCTTATTGCAGAATTATCTTGAAAGATTTTGACAAATTCCTCCTTTGAGAGTGGCTTATGATAGATCTTTAATCAATGACCATTCACAATAAGAGGAGTTTGAAATTCACCAATGGTTTTGATTCTTACCGCTCCATTGCTAAAGACTTTGTCAATCTCATATGGCCCAAGCCAATGAGTCTGAAATTTACCTTTGAAGTCTTTAAACTTGGAATCAAATAGCAATGCCCAATCTCCTTCTTGAAATTTTTTCTCTTTGATGTATTTGTCATGCCACATAGATCTTTGATATTGAACTAGATCAGTTCTCAGGATTGCTGCTTGTCTGATCTCATCTAGTTCATTCAACTGCTCCATTCTATGCTTTTGGGCTTCTGATAGATCCATTCCCAATTGAACTACCATCTTGAAAGTTTTAACTTGGAACTCAATGGGGAGCAAGACTTCTTTCCCATAAACAAGTTCATAGGGAAAATTTCCTGTTGTATTCCTCCATGTTGTTCTGTAGGCCCATAAGGCTTCAGGAAGCCTTTCTGCCCAATCTATTATGTGTAGATGAACAGTTTTGGTAATGATGCTTTCAAGAACTTTGTTTGTAGACTCCAATTGACCATTTTCTTATGGATGGTAAGGAGTAGATTTTCTGTGCTTGACTTTTTATTCTTCCATCAGCTTCTCCACCATGTTGGATGTGAATTGGCTCCCCTAATCTGGCACAATTTCTCTTAGAACACCAAAGCGAGTAAAAATATCCTCATAAAGAACACTAATAACTGAATGCTCAGTAGCAAAAAATAATGCTTTGGCTTCTACCCATTTAGTGACATAATCAGTACATACCAATATATACTTTTTTTGTTTAGATGGTGGGTTAATAGGTCCAATGAAGTCTAAAGCCCATTTTTCAAAGGGTTCGATGAGTACCTGTGGCTGTAATGGCATTTCATTTGAAAGGGTAGGTTTCCGTACTCTTTGGCAGTTGTCACACCTTTTGACATATTGTTTTTCATCTTTGAAAAGGGATGGCCAATAATATCCCAAAGAGAGGATTTTATAGGCTGTCCTTTTCTCAGCAAAGTGTCTACTGCATGGTTCGTCATGACATGCTTTGAGGATATCAGGCATTTCATCTTCCCTAACACATCTTCTGATCATAAGATCTGGCCCTGTTTTAACAATTCATTAGAAATCAATGAATAATCTTTCTTCTTTCACCAGGAAATAAATGTGGAGGTAGTTTCCCTGTAACCAAATAGTTAATTATATCTGCATACCAAGGGGTCTTAGTAGTTATTGCAAATAAATATTCATCAGGAAACTTGTCCTCTACAGGAGAATCTTCTTTGGTATTCTGAATCCTAGACAAGAAATCAGCTACTGTATTTTGTTTTCCTGGTCTATCCAAAACAGTGATATTGAATTCCTATAAAAGTAGGAGCCACCTTGTAACTCTGCCATTAGTAACAGGTTTTTTCATTAGATATCTAATTGCAGAATGATCAGTATGAATAAAATTTTCATAGCCTATTATAGAATGTCTGAACTTATTGATTGCATGAACAACAACTAAGAATTCTTTTTCAGTCATAGTGTAGTTCAACTCAGTGGGAGTTAAATTTTTATTGGTATAGTAAATGGCATAAGGAAATAGATCTTTTTGTCCCAACACAGCCCCTAAAGTTGTGTCTGAAGCCTATGTAGAAATATGGAAAGGAAGTTTCCAATTTGGTCCTCTCAAGATGGGTGCTTTAGATATTCTTGTTTTCAAAGTTTCAAATGCTGATTGGCAATCAGGATCCCATTTAAGTTCATAGTATTTTGTAATCAGTTTGGAGAGTGGAGATGCTATTTTGGTAAAGTTTTCTATAAATATTCTATAGTATCCAATAAATCCCAGCAAACTAATAACATATTTTTGACAATTTGGAATAGGCAACATGGAGATGACTTCAACTTTTGATCTATCAACTTTAATCCCATCCCCTGAAATGTGATGTCCCAAAACAATACCTTCAGTAAACATCATAAAGAATTTTTCATGGCTTAATGAAAGGTTTGTTTCTTTACATCTTATGACTTTTTACAAATTTTCTAATGCCTCTTCAAACGAATCACCATAAACTGTAAAATCATCCATATAAACCTCTGCACGATCATGGATTAGATTAGAAAAAATTCCTAGTACTGATCTTTAGAATGTTGCGGGTGCATTACATAATCCAAAAGGAAGCACTCGATAAGAAAAAGTTCCCCATGGACAGGTAAATGTGGTCTTATCTTGATCTTTAGGTGCTACCTGAATTTTATTATAACCACTAAAACCATCTAGTAATGAAAAGTACTTTTTGCCTGCTAATGTATATAATACTTGATCGATAAAGGGAAAAGGAAAGTGACCATTCAAAGTTGCTTTATTCAATTCCCTGTAATCAATGCATACCCTCAATTTACCATTCCTTTTAGGTACTATAACCAAAGGAGAAACCCATCGGCTATATGAAATTGGATAAATGAAGTTTACATTGAGTAGTTTTTGGAGTTCTTCTTTCACTATCTCGCTAAGATTTGGATTCATCCTTCTCTGAGGTTGTCTAATTCGTCTACTATTGTCCTCGATATAGATGTGATGAATGCAAGTCTTAGGGTCAATACCTTTCATATCAATATACTCCCATGCAAATACAGTAGAATGTTGTTGTAAGATTTTGGTTAGTTCTTCCTGTTGTGACGTTTCCAAATTTTTATTGATATTCAATGTTTTACCTGAAAAAATATCAATGGTGGAACTACCGAACTTTTCCATAGAGTAAACAGACATTTGTCTTCATGATAAATACTCAATGTCAGAATCTAACTGAAATTATGTGTGGTCATATTCTAAAGATGTTTCAAAGTTTTCTATTGTGTTCAGAATTTGACTTTCACTGATTTCAGAAATGGTAAAGACAGGTTGTACCCTCATCATCGACCCATTCATTGTCTCCTACTTCTATAATTGCTTTTGCTGGAGGACACAAATTGTATTTATTTGTTGAATTACCATTAGAAATGTACATATCCCCAGATCTACAACTAATGAAAGCATCAGTTGTGGCTAGCCAAGGTCTTCCTAAGATAAGTGGGTTCCCTCCTAACTTACTCTTGGGACTCAAAATCATGAAATCTACTAGATATTCCCAAGAATCTAAGGAGACTGAAATATCTTCTAATACATTGGCTGGTTTGATTATTGATCTATCTGCAAGCTGCAGTAAGATAGGTGTAAAAAGAAGATTAAGAAGTTTAAGCTGTTCCATAGTCTATCTACTCATAATGTTGATAGCAGCCCCTAAGTCAATTAATGTGTTTGGAAATTCTATCCCATTTATATGTGTCTTGAAAATTGGACTACCTGGATCTACATCCTTTTGCATGGTAATTTTTCCCATCATGATATCTGCAATTTTTCCCACCAGGTGGATTCTTCTTGTATCTCTTGGTTTCCTTCCTGGTCTTTTGAAACTCAACTCCTTTATTGTTTTTGCTAGAATAGGAATCTCTCTAATGGCTTGTAGCAAGGGAATCTTGATACAGACATTCTTTAATTCATCTATAAAACCATAGTCATGCAACAAGATTTGCTTTTCCACCCCTTTGTCAATTTGTAATCTTTCAGGGAAAGGAGGTGTAGATGAAGATGAAGATTTCTCAACTATAGGAGTTGTGGGGGTTGACTCTTTTTCTTTCTCTTTTTTAGTGTTTGAGTTTTGAAGAGATGCTTCCTCAGAACCCTTGTTAACTTTAAGAGAGTCCTCCTTAGAGGTATCTTGCTCTTGGACATCTATAGAAGGTTTTTCTAAAACTCTACCAGACCTGAGCTGTACATCATTAAGAGGAACAATCATATAGGTAGGAAATTGTTGCCCTTCTATCATATAAGTATTCTGAGGATTTTTATTGTTAGGATTTGGCAATGGCTGAGTGAGCAGCTAATTTGTCTTTTGTTGAAATGGAAGCATGAGTTGAGGATTTGGATTTTGTTGAGAAGGTTGTTGTTGTGGAAATGGCAATGAAAGTTGTGGATTTTGATTTGGAAGTTGTGGAGTTTGTTGATTTTGAAAAGATGGAGGATATTGATAAAATTGAGCAAATCTCCCATAAGGATTTTGCATCCCCTGTGCCCATGATTGATATGCATTTTGAGGTTTGGGCGAAGGTTGTTGCCAAGAATTCCAATTTGGTGGAGATTGAAAGTTCATAGGGTTGTTAAACCCTTGATTTTGTTGCCCCTGCCAAGGTCTTCTTGAAACAAAACATAGAGATTCTACTGAATTTGGATCTTCTTGAAAGATAGCTTTGAGCCGAGGAATTGAAGGACAATCCTTGGTCTCATGATTCTCTGAGAAAATCATACATGTTTCTACAACTTTTGCATCCAAGGGGCATTCCCTTAGAGCATGTTTCTTCCTACATTTTGGACAAAAGATGGCCAAAGCATCATCTTCTGTTTTCTGCTTGTTTTGAATTTTAAGGGTGTCTAGTTGTTCACTAAGACTCCCTATGATATCAGTTTTGAATTCATCAAGCATATTGCCAATCTCTGTCCTACTTACCGATCTAGTTGCAGATTTGTTTGCTCTAATAAGAGAAGGATCTCTAGTCCCTTTTCGTGCTCTAGATTTTCCCCTCAAGAGATGGACACATAGTTCTGCTATGTCACAAAGTGGAAGTTGAGAAATGTCTCCCTTCCCCGTCATGTTTAAAATATCTATCCATTCATCTCTAATTGATTTCAATAGAAGGTCTTTCAAAGTTTCCTCATCTAAGTTACTCATTTTTTCTCTCTTTAAGTTATATTGAAATCTTTCAAGTAAATCCTCTAAGTCTTCATCTTCTTTTTGCATCATTTTGAATACCTCATCCTTGTGATTGGTGGGCATACAATAGTCCAGGTATCTATCCAAAAATGTTTGTTTCATATCATTCCAATTCTAAAAGATTGGGTGACTAATCCCATGAACCATTTCAAAGTGTCTCCCTTCAATGTTGAAGGAAACAGTTTGAGTTTTTGAGAGTCTTCCATATAGTCATAGGTTCGGCACACGACTTCAAACTCAAACAGAAATGTTTCAGGATCCTCACTTCACAATCCATAAAAATTGGGGAGGACAGATGGTGAGATGTTTTTCATCATTGTGTGAGTTTCCTTATTAACTATAGGGAATCCAGACGAGTTATCTCCTTCCCTATTTCTTCCATTATTACCTCCACCTCCGCCATTGTTGCCTCCATTATTTCCTCCTCCTCTACCTCTACCCACAAATCCATTTACTACTTCCTCCATCATGATAGTTTCCTCAGAGTATTCTGGTTCTTCTATCAAGGGTGGATGAGAGAGAGTTTCTTCCTTCTCTTCTTTGGGTGATTCTACCTCTTTGATTACAATATGCTCTCTTGTAGAAGTGAAGAAAGGGTCTTCTCCTAGATGAGATTTGGTAGATAGTGTAGGAGAATCCTCTAATTCAGCTGCTGCTCCTTGAATTCCAGAAATCTTAAGGCTAGGAGTAGATGGTCGTGAATTTTTTCTATGCCTTGAAGAAGCTCGAGTTGTGAAAATCGAACTCTTGGCCCTAGCTATAAACCTTCCCCTAGAATCTCTTGCTCTATGCATCTCATTTTTTTTTTTTTTTTTTTCTCTTCAAGTCAGGCTAATAACTCTCTTTCTGATCTTCCAAATCACACTAGGTGCAAGAAGAGAGCATAATCAAGAAATTATTGAACCAATAACTCTATTTTCCGATCCTCCAAATCACACTAGGTGCAAGAGGAGAGCATACTTCGAGAAGTTATCAATTTTCGCTTCTTTGATTTATTTTTTTAAGAAATTGGCTACCTAGTTACACTTCCCCAGCGACGACGCTAAAATGTTTGGTCAATTTAGTGTGTCCTAAATTGCTACATTAATTATCAGTCTGGGATTTGTAAGTTGATGAAGTATGCTGCACTATATGTGCAAGATAACCTATTTCTTACTTTTGTCGTTTTTTATTTTTTTATTTTGTTTTGGGGGTTTTTATCTTTGTTTGTCTCCTAATGTGAATGGGAATCCTATTCCTAAGTCTCTAGAAGGCAAGTATGGATATAGGTTTTTAAGAAAATTCTTCCCTTTATAGTGATTTCCAGATCTTAGTGCTCGAGAGGGTCTGAAAACATACTAATGATGAAATTAATACCAGAACAAAAATGAAGATGTGCTGCTACTTAAGTCAAACAAGAAATGAAGTATTGATCATGAAACCATTATCCCTGCTGCTGTTTAAATAGGAAAACGAATTAAGCTACTTCACTTCAAACAAATCAAATTTGCAATCTAATAAAAGTAAAATCGAATTACATCATTCATAGTCTGATTCCTTGCCAAGTAGTCTAAGCTATGGCTTTCGGAGGTAATCATCAATAACATGAGAAATCTGATATCTAATTGTAGAAAAGTAAAACTAAAATCAAATCACATCAATTCATAGTCTGACCCCTCGCTAGGTAGTCTAATCTATGGCTTTCGGAGGTAATCATCAACAACTTGAGAAATATGATATCTAATTGTAGAAAAGTAAAACTAAAATCAAATTACATCAATTCATAGTCTGACCCCTCGCCAGGTAGTCTAAGTTATGGCTTTCGGAGGTAATCTTCAACAACTTGAGCAAGTTGATTTCTAAACTATCTAACAAAGCAAATGAACTAAAATGAAATCAACAAAAGAGAACTGGAATTAAAAAAAACTAAGAAAAGCAAGTCAGTAGAAAGACTGATTCCATGTCACTAGTTTTTGCAAAAGGAAATGTGTAAAAGTGCCCGGGCCTACTTCTATCCTAAAACATACACACACACTGATCAGCGTTAACAGTAATATACAAAGCTTGTAAAATCATGAATAAGAGTGAAGTGTTAATATTCTAGCAAAAGAAATATACACAAGTGAATAACTGTGGATTATATGCAATGGAATTAAAGTAACACTACATAAAACTATACAACAATAAAAGAACAAAACCTTAGTGTGCAGGGGCCCTTTGCACGGCCTCAATGAACAAGCTATCAATCAAGAATTATGCTCACGCAATCATGTAAGAACAGAGTCTTCTTTTATATATCAAAGCAACGTTATCACAGTGGGACTAGTGTCCCGGCACAACAACTTAACAGTGAAATTACATAAGAAAAAAAACTAACTGTATGCGTTTGGAAACGCGTTATTTATAACAAGAAACTCACAACTATTTTCCTATGAAACTACGTTGATAGAGGACACATAAAAGACAGTGTCCATGGTTTAGCATCATGGTTGCGAGATTATGCAATATATTGAAAACGACTGTTGGATCTACATCGTGGGGAAGCCTATAGGTGTGAACGTGCCTCCAGAGATCTAGAAAAGGCCACGAAAATCTTCACGTGTTTGAAAACGGAGTCCTGTTGCCGTAGGGCTCCTTTGTTTGCATACCGCTTGACCACCGTTGACCACGTCTTTCCCTGATGAATCCGGATGAACCTATAGGACCTGATCTATGTCCAGGTCATTTCCAACTTGCCCATGTGGCTTGCTTTGCCTGATGACACCTGCAACCTGGAGTTTAACAAAAATGGCTGCAGAAAGTTGAACCAACTATGGAAAGTGGCTGCATTCCGCAGCTCATAAGCAAAAATCTAATTCAAACATCAAACACAAAGACATAGTTAAAAAACCACTTTAAATGCTCTTTTATGATTAATATGCAATGATGTTAATAGCTTAGGAGGTCCAGGTGAATGGAAAGAGTCTAGGAAAGTGTGTAGGAAAGATGCAAGTTCAGGGCTCAACACGTGTACGTAGAGGCTCTGCAGCTGAGTGCACAGAGGCCTAGGGTAGAAGTACGCAGCTGAGTGTGCAGACCCCTACAACTATGTGTGCAGGGTGGACAAAGTCTGTAATACTTGAAATATATCAATAAAAGAAGTTATTCTGTTTTTTTTTGTGTATTTGTTTTGTTAACAGATTTGAATATCTTGTGTATGAATTTCCTTTATTATGCTTATATGGTGCGCGAATGAATATAGTTACATTGAGTAATTGAACGCAATTAGGAATATTTGCTTACGCAGTGATAACATTAAGTATTTGATAAGATAATTGAATCACTTAGGATAATAGAGGGATCTGCATGGCATGCTGCTATAGTAGCGTGAAAGTACCCGAGCCATGGGTTAAATCTATGTGAAGGTCAACAGTATACTTTCATGAAGGTATTGAAAGCTGGAATAGAGGGTTTGTTTCACAAGTTCTAGAGCGAGATCACCTGCGCGAAGGCAGGGATAGAAGAGATAAAGTGAAATAAAAACCATCCCAAGGGTGCGGAAACTTGATTCCGCATCCCCCCATATGGCTTCGGGTGAGACTTCGGTCTGCACTACATGGGTTGATTCCGAAAGGGCCAGTAGTGTAGGGATTTGTTTGGCTAACTAACATTGAAACTAGGTCAGGCCCCCTCAATCCAACATATACTAATATGAGGAAGTTAATTCACCATCTAGAACAAGAATCATTGAAACAAAAATAGAAAAATCACACATACACATAGATTTATCTAGGGGAAATAAACTTCTCAAAACCCCTTACTATCTTTATCACATAAATTAGAGAGTATAGAAGAAATACAATGCTTGCTCAAGCCTGAGCACACTCTATACTAGTATATTCTATCCATTTGTCTGTCTGATTGAACCAAGCCCAACACTTAGACAATTTCAATCCTTCCCAAGCTCCTATTTCCTTGTGTTGTTCTCTTGGGAAATTGCCCCTATTATTTAGGAATTTTACACCAAGGAATTGCACAGTTACCATAGGCCAATCCTCTAACTACATGCATGACTTGTACAACTTGGATTATTTTACAATTGATAGTACACTACTCTTGAACTCCAATCTCAATTGGGTAGCTTGAATTCTCTACATGAAAAAGGTTTTTTTTTTTTTTTTTAATTGATCACTTAGTGTGGTTGAAGTGACACACCCACAACTTGAACTCCACTAGTTGTTCTGATAGTTAGGACTAGTTAAACTAATAATAACTCAAATTAACTAAAATATATTGCTACAAATTAGCAATAAATCATGTATAAATGAGCTCAATCTTCCCCAACTCAAATTTACTTAGATAACTAAGTGACAAGAGCCATGTCAGCTTAGTTAACTACCTCCAAGTATACTGCTGAAATTGAAATTGCAATTTTAATCTCTTTAACCAAGGCAATGTCTAAACTAGATTTTTATTACTATATTTTCAATGCCAAGATCACATTTTGATACTCCTGCTACGTAAAGTTGATGACACATCCAAATAGTTATTTTTTTAGCTACACTGCTACAAGTCAAGCCCTACTAGATGCGCTGCCAGAATAAGACATGTTACAAATTTAGTTTGTCCACATGCTAAGAGGAGGTGAATTGGTTTAGTTTTGGACGATTAAGTGGCCAATGACCTAGGAAGTGACATGTTTCAGTGAAATATGAAGAGGTAGGTAACGCGAGGACAAATGGTATGAAAAAGGAAGGAAAGGGACCTTTTCTTCTGCATTCATACTTTTTCTTTTTCCTCTTGACTCTTAGACATTTGGCTGGTGGAATGTTGGTGTTGGTTTGGTTGCTACACAATTATAAAAGAGCATGATCGGATGTTGTATGAGTTAGGAAGGTGTATATTTGTTGTGCATGCTATTGTTGTGTAATAGCGTGGGAATTTCAAGTTACCTAAGGTTGTTGCTCTATAATCTGACTTATTTTCTGTAAAAACATATTTTGAATGAATAAAAACATATTTCAATCCCCTTCTATGTTATCATGAGCATAATCAAGTTAATATTTGTTTTTGCTCTATGATTTAGTCCTGAATTAATTAATTTAGTATCAAAACTCTGATGTCTTGGGTTATGTGCTCTATAACAATGATCTAGATTTTATAGGTTCTATTAAAGCTATAGAACCTAGAATGAATCAAGTGGTGTCAAAGTGGGATTCATTTTAAGGTTTGTAACTTGAATTTCTTTAAGCAATAGTGTACCAGGAATCTTTGTTAGTGGTTGCAGAATGGGAGTGTTGATGGTACAGGTTGTGTCACAGAACCTGGGTCAAGGTTATGGATGCTGGTGAGACATTTACATCTTGTAAGGATCACATTGAGGAGAAGAGGGATAGGATGAGGAAGTTAAATAAATCAAGAGCTAGAAGAATTAAGACAAAGAATAAAAGAGTTGGAGAATAGAAGAAATGGAGATTTAAAGGTATATTCAAAGCCTGAAAAAGAAATGGCTAAAGATTATGAGGTTGAGGAGAGAGATCCAACGGTGAGGTTGATTTCATATTTGAGAAATATAGGTAGTACAAGAGTTGAAGTTTCCTGTTACGATGAAAATATGAGAGCTGATTTACTCATTGATAGGATTGAATAACTCAAAAGATACTTTAAGTATGAAAATATTTAGGACCCAAATTGAGTGAAATTTTCCATGATGAAGATGAAAGGTTATGTTGCACTATGGTGGGATATGACGTGGAAAGATAGAGTAAATAATAAACTAGAAAATATCAAGACTTAGAAGAAGATGGTCACAAAGATCAAGGAGAAATGTATGCCTATTGATTACCAACATAATTTGTATAGACAAGTCCAGGATCTAAGACAAAATAAGACCTATGCTTGTAAATATGTTGAAGAATTTTTTAGAATGTCAATTCGATCAGGTATAAGGGAACCATAATTTCAAAGAGTTGAAAGGTATATGAATCAACTAAAATACTTGATTCAAGATGAAATGAGTATGCATTATTTCCAAATTGTTAATGAAGCCTATCACATTTTCTTGAAGGTGGAGGAAAATATTATTGGGTCCTTCATTTTTTTTGAAAAATACGATGAGCAAAAATTGCAAAAGTTAAATGGCTAAAGATATTGGAAGCAAGCCACTGAAATTTTAAATGTGACAGAGAATTAAAACTTTGGGACCTGTACCATGGAATACTTTAGAGGCTAATATTTGCAAGTGGGCTAATTTTCCATGTTTTTTCCAAAAAAACATTCACCGATTTCCATTTTTATAAAAATGATTCGCCCAAATTTTACAACATAACATTATGTTACCTTTGTAGAATTGAGGCTTTTGTGATCCATCATAGTTATATGAAGAGTTTCGGCGTAAATCACATATAGAAAGACCTTTGTCGACGCGTTTCGAACCAACTAGTGTGGTTCATCGTCAGGACAAGTTGAAGAAACAGATCCGGCTTAGCATGTTAAATAGTCTGAGCAAAGACTCCAACGGCTGGATAACGACTAATTTTGACTCTAGGACCTAGGTC
>APFE030987068.1:3357-74255 GCA_000404065.3 Pinus taeda
CTAATCTGGACTTGGATCTACCTTTTCTTGACTTACTGTGATATCCTAGGCTCTTTCCTCTTTCCATTTTTCTCCCCCTAGTCTTTGTAGTCAAAGCATTACCTGATGTCTCACCGGAGCTTTTCCATTGCATTTCCTCTCTAAGGATTGCACCGACAACATCATCAAACTTTAAAGTGCTAGATCTAGAGACAAAGTTACTAATGGCCATAACTAAACCATTCCAACTTTTTGGCATTGAGCACAGAAATAACAGAGCCCTAACTTCATCATCAAAAGTTACCCCTACAGAACTTAACTGACTTGTAACTGTATTAAAATCATTTAAATGATCTGCAACAGATCCACCTTTTGACATCTTCATATTAAATAAATGCTTCATAAGAAATACCTTATTTGAGGCCAAGGGTTTTTCATATAGTTTGGCCAATGCTAACATTAAACCCTATGTTGTTGTTTCCTTTGAAATATTAAACACTACCGATGCCGCTAGGCACATCCATATTGTTCCAAGTGCCTTTCTGTCAAGAATATCGCATTCTGTGTCTGTCATACTCATCAGCTTATTTACCTTCCCACTCAATGGTAGGTACAGATCTCTCTGATACAGATAATCTTCCATATGCATCTTCCACAGCTGGTAGTTTTGGTTGTTGAATCTTTTGACCCTAAACTTACCATCTTCTGCCATTGCTCCCACTCGAACCAGGAGCCATTCTCTCCTACGATTTTATCAGCCAAATAGACCTTCAGCTCTGATACCAGTTGCTATAAAATTATATATTACGGAGCAATGGAACATATAAAATATTGCAGAAATATAAACACAAAAAATGCATCAAACAAGAGAGACAAAGATAAATGTGGCTCACCTGTTTTGGGCTACATCCAGGGAGAAATAACCAGTCCTTCTTTTATTATATTATCCCGCAAACTGAAGAGATACAACCTACAATAGATCCGTTATAACACCCTCTTCACTCTCAATCTCCTCTCTCTTCCTCACTCACAATACAGATATACATAGATGCAATACAATTCCCTCATATATAGTGAGGGGTTGCCTTCTAAGGGAAAAAACCCTAAATTAATCATAACTTCTACCATTAGATCATCCGCCTAATGAACAACCTAGATTGACTAGAAATACTAGACTCTTAGAAGGCAAATTTACATTTACTTTTAGCTTCGAGGGTGTTGCCCCCGAACCCCCGCTAAGGGACCGCTAGCCCTCGGACCTCTCAGGAGGGTGTTGCCCCTGGACCCCCGCATGGAGGGGTGTACAGTCTTCCTGGGGTATACATCCGGTTGAAACCTTTGAATACAGAAGATAATCAAGCTCCACACCCAACAAACTCTTTATTATGGTTATATTTGGATTCAACCCACTAAATCCTTCTATCGCATCTTTACTCCCATTATAACTCTTTATGATGTATATGCTTCATAAAACATGCATAACATACCCTTTTTCGTTTATCGCAATCAACATTGAGACACAATGCATACCATCAGGCACCAAACCTGACAGCATTATTAACCATAATATATATATTTTAGGTCTAGAGCCCCATCGTATATCACAATCGGTAGGGTCCCGGGGCGTGTATATAATGCGCACTATGATCTACCAGACCCGATGGCATTATTAACCATAATAGATATATTTTGGGTCCAAAGCCCCATCGCATATTGCAATCAGCAGGATTCCAAGGCTATATATATAAGGCACATCGTTGTCTTCCGAACCTGATGGAATTATTAACCACAATATATATATATTTCGGATCTAGAGCCCCATCACATATTGTAATTGGTGGGATCCAGGGTTTATATATAAGGAACTCTGCTACCTACCAGACCCAGCGATAACTTTAGACCCGAGTGCATAATATTTCAACTTTGTCCTTATGGTCAGCCGAAGGTTTTCCCATGTATTCCCATGTATTGTGATAATGCATTGTGGTCAGGGTTTTCAAAAGGAAATCTTATGTGGTAGACCCGAGGGGATTATGAACAGTGACACATGTATATTTTGGGTCTGGCCAATCACAAGTCGCAATCGGCAGAGCCCAAAGCTTAAATACATGGTGTGATACGATGAGATAGTGTTTCACGGACTCGATACGGAATGGGTTCCTGTCTATAATGTTTCAAGTCTTGATTTCAGATCCAGTTATGTGTTATGCGGCGATTTTCAATTTAAATCAGATTTACACTTGTGGGACTTAATCAGTGCATGAAATAAAAGCTAGGGGGCGATTCTTTCACACTTGTTCCTTTTGATGTTATAAACATTTAATGAAGGCAAGATTTTTGTTTTTTAAACATTTTATCATATTTGCATTAGTATAGCTGATGTTGGATATCTTTGCAGGAAAGGACAAAGAGAAGGCAAGTGAGGTTGAAGAACATATGCATAAGCATCAAGTGTTGCTCTAGATAAAAGATGTGTGAGCAGATCTGATGAGTTTATATATATGAATATGTTTTATTTAAAGGTTTGGCTTTAGGTAGTGGTGGTCATGTTTCCATGTGTTACCTGTGTGTTCTAAAGGTTATGCAGTCTCAGGCCTTATCATGAAGAAATGACACGCATACCTCCTCCTTTCAATCGACATCTATTCATTTCCCTAGGAAATGAAACACTCCAGCAGATGTGGCCTTTACGTGTCAATGGTTACACCGACTGTTCTAGGATTGTATATTCTAATTTGTAAATTGAAAAAATAAGGGAGGTGAAAGGGTAAGGGAGAGACCAAGGGTCAGTGGCTTTTGCATAATTATCACCTTCGAAGATGAGAGGGGGACTTTTTTTGGGTAGAACAACTTTTGATATATTATTAATAAAGAAGACTGTTTGGGTCAAGAAGGAGCCTTTAGCTTCAGATTTATTTCCCTCTGCTTTCATGTGTTTAGAATAAGAGTGTTGTTGTTGGCATAAATATAAATTTGTTTTGCTTTGTGCATATTGATAACATCCAAGTCATGGTTCTTCCTAGTTATTCAAATACAATTCAATAGCATGCTTAACTCATGAAAGGTTGTTGATTTGAAACTTTGTAAAACATCAGTAGCAAGTATTATTTGCATGGAAAGGAATGTGTATTCCTATATAAGTAATTGGATTGCAATTAGGATTTAATACAACCTTGTTCTTATATGAAATAGTTATTAATTCATTTGGATTGGAATCTATATATGATGTTTAACCTCTTTTCATTACGTTCCTACAGGATATATTAGGATAGTTAGGACTAGCTTAAGTAGCGAGAAGTAGTGTAGATAGAATTTGATACATTTAGGTTAGTTGTTTCCTTTTGTTGATTTAATTGAAGTCTTCCTCCTGAAGCAATCTTTCAACACCTATAACAGTTTACGGGATCCTTTAAAACTCATTGGAACGAGCCACCCCAAATGAAAGCAGATCTAATTGGGGTCTGTGATCAGGTTAGTTCCCCTGGTTGGTATAGCGAAAATTTTCCATGTCAACACCAAGAAAGAAGACAAGTGCACAGTACATCATCACCTTGACTCACTACTTAACCAAATGGGTAGAGAACTGTACAATTACGACAGCAAAAAAAATCATTTTTGAGTATGTACTAACAAGGTTTGGGTGTCTAATATTTTGATGCAATCGAGGTACACATTTTCTTAATGAGACGATCAGTGTGATGATAGAGGAATTTCAGGTTTACCATCAGAAGAGCATACCATATCACCCACAAGCTAATGGGATGGTGGAAGCATTTAATAAAATATTGGAGAGCGCGCTAACAAAGGTTTTCAATGCTCAAATAAATGACTGGGATGTGCACATACATGCGATTCTATGGGCTTATAGAACAACTTGCAAGAAGCTGACTTGACAAATGTTATTTAGCTCGGTTTATGTCATAGAAGCTATGATGTCGATGGAGTACATTGTACCTAGTCTACATACAGCAGCACTCCTAGGAATGGCGGATCATGCAGCCCTGGAGGAGAGGCTCATGCAACTAACAAAGCTTGAAGAGGATAGATTTCTAGCTGGATTCCATCAACAAGTTCAAAAGGAGCACGAAAAGGAATGGCTTGATCGGCACATCAAACTATGCACCTTCAAGGTAAATGATTTAGTTTTATCATATGACAACAAGTTCGATAAATTTCTAGGAAAATTTTGGATGTATTGGCTAGGACCATATGTTATCAAGGTGATTAACAATGGTGGAGCAGTTTAGTTGGTAAAATTAAATGGGGAACCCTTCTCAGGAAAGGTGAATCGAAGCCAATTGAAGCCATATATCGGTAATCCGGCTAGATGACTACATGATGGAAGCATGACCTTACCACTCCAGGCAGCTGAAAGGAGGAGCAGGAATATCAACTACACTACCTGAGTTATGGAGCTGCGCGATTGGGAAACTATGCGCAACGAAGGAATGTCACAGTGTCAGCAGAAACGAGTGGGGAGTTGTGCTATCGAAGAAGGGACTACACAGGGTAGCCAAAAAGTGACCCTTATGGTCAATGTTCATGATTTGGCGATGAAAAAATGGCTAAATGGAGCGGGGGGGCTACATTTAAGTCGGAATTTAAGGGCTAGATCTTTGAAAATATGCTGCCAATTTAGCATCTGTGAACGAATTTTGGGGCGAATGGTCAAATGTGAATTCGAAAATGCGTGTAAACTACAAGTGGCTTCCCAGCAAAAAATGCTAGGAATTTTGAGAATTGAGGTGTTGAGCTTTTAGACGAATATGAATTGTGAGAACTTTGAAGCTTTGATAACGAGTTCATTGTTTAAGAGGTTGCAAAAGGAAGTACGGGAGTTTTTGTATATCATCATGTCGGCACCCACAAAAATTGTGATTGCTGCAGAAGTAATGGTAGCTAACGGAGCTACCCCAGAGGTAGCAATGGCAATTGAGGAAGCTACCCTGTAGATAGCAAGTGTTGAAGTACCTACAAAGGTACCCAAATCTCTAAGGTTACCTAGGCCGAGGCCTACGCCAACCAAATAGGGTCCGGAAACGAAGAAATATAAGCACAAACTGACACTGTCGTTCTGTGTGTCACCCAGAAAACACCCACAGAAGGACAAGCCGATTGCGCAGGAGAAGGGAAAGGTATTTGACCTGGAACCTGAAGAAGATAGTGAAGAAATCAATATGGGTGGGGAATACACTGACATGGGGGTAGAAGACATTGACATTGAAGGGTTTGACCCTATCTATAAACTGCCCAAATACATTCCTCCATGCTGAGGCAAGGCAAAGGTCCCAAAGGAAATTAATGAGAGTAAAGTCACTTTGCATACACCATTGTTGCTAGAAAAGATTGCATTTGAAGGACCATGCCTAGTGCGTGTCCCTCATTTAAAGCTAGAGGATTGGGATTTAGCCGATATGGAGCACTTCCCCATTTAGCAACTGATAAGCTCATGCGTTGTGTCTTCTATAAGGACACTAGTATGAATGAGTTGGAGCCAAGGAAGTGGATAAGAGGGGTGGACAAGGCAAGACTGCTAAACATGTTATGGGTATTGCATTACAGCCCCGCGCCCATAACCATGATAGTGATCAAACAGCTACTATGATTGGTGTGCAATGGGTGCCTATGGTTGGAAGAATTAATACCGATCACTAACATGTTGATCCAAAGGATCACTTGGCTGCCACATTCAAGACTAAATCTGGCCATGGAATTTGGTAGAAAGACAGATGAGCACAACCTCCCTAAGCAAATGAAGGACATATTTAAGTTTGACATGAATCTGCGTGGCTACTCCATTTCTAGTATAACTGACCCCGCAGTCAAAATAGTCACCCACATCTTGGCGAGGAAAATTGTGAGGAAGTGTCGTGATGATGAAGTGTCGGCACTGGTCGTATCATTAGTGGCCTAGTGTGTGGAGGGCATACAATTAAAATGGGAAAGCTACCTCTATAGTGAGTTCCTCGCGAATTGCAGAGCGGTGGAAGATCAGAGTAAAACATTTCACTATGCATGGCCACTACTATCCATAGTATTGGTCACATGGGAATGACTATAGCATAGTTAGTTTCCTCTGGTCACATAGGATTTACCGGAAGTAGTGAAGTTTGTTGTGCTTTAGGCAACCAAGTACCCCTAAAGGGTCAAGGATAGCAAGATATTTTAGATCTTGATGGAGATGAGTATCAACATGGTCAGCAACCACAAACCGTGGTTATCACTCACTCTCTTTGAATAGTTCGCAAAGTATGTGAAGTTCAAGGCAGAATTCTACTTTGTCTCCATGCGTGCATGGAAGGAACCTGATAAAAAGTGGTATGACCTTCCATATGTGGCCATAGACAACACAATCATGGTGGTCCTTGACTGCTGACGAGCAGATTGGTGCATGGCATTAGACTTGATAGCTAGGTCTAGCAAGACTGTAGTGAAGCGTAAGAAGGAAGAGGCTAGGCTAAAGATGGAACAGTTGGTTGAAAAGAGGAATAAGGAGGCTGAGGACAAAGCTAAAGTGGAGTGTGCTACAAAAAAGGAGACTGAAGGGTAGGAAGAAGAGGATGAGAATGACTCCGACTGTAGTCAGAAATCTCCTTCCCAAGAGATAGAAGAGGAAGAGTAGTGATCCGAATGGGGAGGAACAGACCCAGAGACTACTCCATATTGGGTTAAGCACACTAGGGTGTAGGAGAAAGTAGGGCCGTGAAATAAGTCCAAGGCCAACAAAACGTCCCTTAACCCAATCAACTTGAGAGAAGGTGATTTAAATGACATTGGCAATGCGGTGAGGGATGCGATCGTGGAACTGTTGCAATAGTTTGAGCAGCAATAGCAACAGGCCTTGGGTGCCATTCAAACAGGTTTGTGTGAGCTACAAATCCAGGCGTCCTAGGTACAAACCAGTGTGGGGCGAAGCAATACAATGTCAACAAGTTTGGCCCCTAGAAATTAGAGGCAGCAAAAATGGTGTGCACGTTGGATCATCAGTCCACAACACTTTCAGATGGAGCACTGACTACAAAATCATAAATTTTGTCAACACCCTAAAGATAGTTGGGCTAAATTTGGCCGCACTTCCAAGTGAAGCCCTTCAAACCTTGCAAGGTAGTGTGATCATGGAACTTGGGGCTCAGGAACAACACGCCCTGAATGTTGTGAGAGAAGAAGGTGAACCATGCCTAGTTGGCTATACACAAGAATTATTCCATTAATCTTCTTAAGGCCACCACAAAAAAGAATGAGCACATGACCAAGATGGTAACTGTGGCATGGAGGACTATTCCAGAGATGGATATTACTAAAGATGCGCTAGTGGATGTGAGCATTTGGAAGCTCACTACCAGAGTGCATAAAGTGAGAACAGAGCTGGCTAACGTTCAGTTTGAACTGAACCTTAAAATTATAGAGCTCGAGTTGAATGCCCAACCTTCGACTCCACCAAAGGTTAAAGAGTAGTGCACGACCACTGTTAAATATGTAGTAGTCACTGTAGATGCTGCTGTGAAGGAGTGCACTGCACACTTCGACATGTCACTCGAGGTAGTCAAGATCCTATCGGAGGAGCCCAATGTGAATATACTAGAAAAAGAGGCGTGGTAGCTGTAGCAGAGATATGATGAAGTTAAAGTGACGACGCACATTGTCACCATTACATAAAGTTTAGTGAAGCTGCAAGAAGAAAAGGCACTTAAAGAATAGGTGGATGGAGCTCAATATAAGGAGGCAGTACTGAAGGCTAGATTGGGGCCTTGCTTGGAGGAAGCCTATGTACTCACTGCCTCCATTGAAGGGAAATTGGCTAGTCTACAAGTGACACAACAGAAAATATAAGCAGACAATGTGGGGTGAGTGATACAGTAGCTGGTCGAGTAGGTGAAGCATACGGCAACACAGTGCACCGCCGAAGTGACATTGGTACAAATGGATATGGGAGGTCTTCAAGACAAGATCTCTCTACCAACAAAGTGACTCAAGGGCGAGTCACCAGATTTGTGTTGGGGGCCTATTGGGAACGGGTCTCTTGGGGGCAATTTTGGGGTTAAAAGCCCAAGTTTTGGGGCTAAAGGCTGATGTTTTGAATGAATAATGTAAAGTCTCGGCATTTTGTGGTCACGAAACGCAAATATGTAAACAATAAAAAAAGGTTTATGCCCTTAGTTTGGATAGTTTGTGTTGGCTTGATGAGATCTACCCTTGGTCCACGGGCCATGGGAATGTATAAAAAGGGAGTCTTAGAAGAGTTATAAGTAAGTTTTTGGTAGAGTCCTAAGTAAGTTTTTGGGTCTAGGAGAGCTAAGAGCAAGGATTCTTAGCGTAGGAAGAGACTTTGCAACTAAGTGCACGGACCCCTACAATTGTGTATGCACGGAAGCTAGAGTCTATACTCGAAATATGGATTATTAATAAAGAGAAGTATTCTAGAATTACCTGTTTATTTTACTTCTATTAATTGCATATGATTATGTTACGTTGAACACTGGTACTATGTTTTAATGCTATCGTAATATGTGAATCTATATGTTTCTATTTATTATATGAATGCAAGCTAAGATATATGTTTATGCGAAGATAATCATAATTCATGTTGAAGTTAACCAATACTTAACCTAATCGGGGTAGACACAAAAGTAAGGATAATTACAAAGGCATGTAACCATTTGAATTGGCTATTTAGGGAATGTGAAGGAATGTCATAGACCCTTGTAGAGGACACCAAGATGATTAACAAAAGTAAATCAATAAGCCCTAAAGGGCTTATAGGTCTATGCAAAAGAGGGTTTAGGATATAAGAATGACATCACGGCCATATCAGGGTGTTGAAACTTGGTTCGTGCATCCCCCCATACTACTTCGGGTGAGACTTCGGTCCATGCTACATGGATTCATGCCAAAAGGGCTAGTAGTTTATGGATTTTCTTGGATACTTAAGGCTGAACCTAGGTCAGTGCCCATAGAGCCAACAATTGTTTATCCTTTTCTTGCCCGTCTTGCCTTCTCTTTTTCTTGCTCTAGCCCTGGTTGCTTGAATCTTAAGGTTGTTTTCTCTCTAATGAGAAGAAGACTGTAGGCTTCTAGAATGTCCACGATGATTATATTGATACACTGGTGCACTGGAGAATCAGAAGATAACCATATGATGACATTATTTCATTCTCCTATGGTGGGGACTTGAGACCTATCAAGTTGGATAATTTTTCCGTCGATTTTTTCTAGTTGAATATTCCGGTTCTTGCATACTGACCATGGTATAACATTGGTTGATGCACCAAAATTAATGAGGTAGTTGTGGACATTGAAATTAAACATCTCAAAGTTTAAGAGGAATGGGGGAGTTGAGCCTCTCGAGTTGGTGTTTATGGCATTTACTATAGCTTGGACGTCGACCATAGTTGGGGATCAGCCTAAAGAGTTTCCCTTGTTTGACATAGCAAGCTCAATAAGGGCAGGGGAAAAACTGGAGACTTTGGCTATTGGCTCATGTTGAGTGGTCAATTTGTACAACTAGTATAATGAGATATTAGCTTGCATTTTCTTCATATATTCGATGATATTGTAATCTAAATCCATGGATGAAGATTCTGGCATTATGCACAGTGCTACTATAATGGTTTTAGTGGTAACCCCTTTGGATGCATTCTTAGATGTGGAAGAGTCTATTCTCCTACTAGATGGTGATTTGTTCGGGCATAGATCATCCATTCCTCTAAGTCAGGTGGAATATGGTTGGTTGGTATCGGTCGGGGGTAAGAACCTATGCAACAAAGCCCTTTTCTTGTCTTCCACGGAAAAGTCTACTGCAATGCCTTTACTCCTACGATTGTAACTTTTGGGGGGTTTTTGGGGAGTCTCCCTAACAAAGGTTTCTTGTGTAGTTCACACATATCCTCCTAGGATGACGTCAAAAGTTTAACTAGCAGACGGGGAATCATCACCAAGGGGAGGATCATCTTCTCTTAACTCATCAGTTTCCTCTTCTACTTCCCCTATAGCCTGGTCTTCTAATAATTGGGTGACAAAAACAATCATATTATGGAGCTGTGGGCTGGTTTTTTGGCAGTTGAGGCCTAATCGAAAGTGCAAAAGTTATCTTTTCCTAACTCTTCCACATTGAAGGTTGAGCTAGGATTTTGTGAGACTTTAGGGGGAAGATTATTAGTCTTTTGGAAAAAGGGCTTAGCGGGCTTGTACCCTCTTGAAGTATCACTGGTTATTCACTTTAGCTCAAATACTTCATTAGTTAGCTATTTTAGAGATTTGGTTAGTCCCTCGAAATCGAAGGAGTCTTTATCCTTATCTACCATTTTGCTTGAGGAGGACTAGTTTTTCTTACTGGAGGACTTTGCATCTTCTTGTGACTCATGTTCCAAGGCATCGATCGAAAGAAGATCCATTTCGACCTCAAGCATGGTGGAAAAATTATCTACCAGAGTGAGTTTTGCTTTGTGCTTAATGAACACGGCAATGTCCTGCAGCAGGGCCTTTGTGTAATAATCAATTGTGATGGAATCATCAAGGGCTACATCCATGGGGAATTTTTTCAGAACAATGGCAAAACATTGATTAAAATATTTTACCTTCTCCTTATGGAATTTCAACATGCTGAGCTTGGTGATGAGAATGGAAGGTGTCTTATCTTCTGAACATTTATCCAGAAAGGATTTCTGGAACTCGTCCCACGTTTAGTTGGAGGCGATAGACAACACCCAATACCAACTGGCCACTTTATTTTCAAGGGTATGTGGGAATAAGTGAAATGCTACGTCGTCGAACTGGACCTTCATCATTTGCAAAGACAAGTAGAAATTGCTAGTGTGGTCATCGGCTGAGGTCCCTTTCTCTGAGTTGAACTTTGGGAGGTGCTTCTCAGAATGGTGAGGCATATAATTAAGTAGGCCTCTAAGGTTTAAAGGGGACCGAGCCATCCAAGCTAGTAGTGGGCGACGATGATTTGCTCTAGGGTTGAAAAAAAGGCAGCGATCATTGCCTTTTGATTCACTATTTGTGCCTGACCCTTCGCTGGTGCAAAGGGGGTGCCTGCCTTCTCTTCTAGGCACTCTGACGTGTCCTAGATTTCTAGTTTTCTCACATTCTAGGTGATTCTTAGATTTCTTAGGAGATGCTAATTGTTATAGAAGTTTATGCAATCTCAAAGGTAGTCCCCGACTCCTTGTCCCAAGATCCCATGAGTGCCCCTAGTGAGAGGTTGATTGTTAACGTGGGTTTCTTCAATGATTCGTTGTTTGTTCCCATATATTTCCTCTCTATGTATCTAGTTATTCTCACCAGTATAGGGATTCTTAGGCTCCCTTTCTTCATCTTCAGTCTCTCTTTCCAATCCTTCGATAGACAGTCTTGCAATAGCATCTGCATAGTCATCCAGGGGTAGGCAGATTAACTATGATATGGAGTTAACCAGGACACCTTGATGTGTATGTTGAAGGTTGGAGGTGCAAGAGTTGGCTAGGGATTTAGTGACGGGAATACATCTTAGACCCATGGTGAATTGGTGTGTGATAAGGTGCAGAGCCCCAAGTTGTTCATTAGTGACTTTGCACATAGGGAGTTCCTCTTCTCTGAGGGTATCTTTGTTAAACAGACATGGACAGCGAGAAAGAATAGGAAAGATAAAGCATGCATTACATTTTTATTAAAAATAGATGTACATTTATAGTACAATATGGTGACCGTTGGGATTCACATCCCAAGGTCCCTTGGACTACTTAGTATGTTTAGATTCCAAACTAACCCATTTAGGATTAGGTGTCCAACATTCCCCCCGTTAATCTGAAGGGTTATGTATGAGTCCAAGAAGAGAGTTGTAATACAAAATGTGCAAATATGCATGGCAGCACTAAGCTGAATGTGCACTATGAAATGTTGGTATAAAGGGCGGTGGTTTAAGGATGACCACCAACATTGGAACACTTAGTGCAGTTCCCGGAACTCTTCCAAAACTGGCAAGAAGCTGAAGTCTTCTACTAGAGGAAGTGATCCTATTGTTTTAAAGAGGGAAACCTTCAACCATTAAAGGGAGGCCTCACCCCGCATAAAAGGTAAAACTTCAACCTGAAAAGGGAAGTCTCAACCTGTGATGGTTTAAGGATGACCAACAACTCTGGAATGCTTATGCAATTCCTGGAACTCTTCCAAAACTGGCAAGAAGCTGGAGTCTTCTGCTAGAGGGAGTGTTCTCAATTTTGTTCGCGGAACTCTTCCAAAACTGGCAAGAAGCTGAAGTCTTCTGCTAGAGGAAGTGTCCCAGATCGCCAACTGAAGGCATGTTCAGGCATCTTTGTCTCTGGCTACAACTCTGAAACTGGTGTGGCAGGTTGTGGCTCAGGCTCGCTTGATGTGACTTTGAAGCTTGTAGATGACCATCATTTCCCTCCCTGTCAGATACAAGGTGAGATGATGGAGAAAACTCAACTGCAAGACTGTTCAATACTCTAGAACAAGTTCTGACATGTGATTGGAATATCTTCTTGGCTGTTGATGCCCATTGCCAAGAAGCGATCCATCCTAGATGAATCTTTGTTCTTGCAGGACGTTTGTTTTTGAAGCATCTGTTTGAAGAATGACTGGTTTTATGACAGAGCTTACATGGATGAAGATCAAAACAGTGATCTTTCAGATGGCCAACTCGATCACAGTGTTGGCATTTCACGATCTGTTGTTGTTGTTGCTGTGGAAGAGAGGCAGAGTCTAGAACAGCTAGAGCTGAACTATCATGAAGAGCAGGTGAACTGTCATGAATAAATCCAGCACTCTGAAACTGAATGGGCTTGGCATAGTCCGGAATATGAAAGGACAAGTCCTTGTCATATCCAAGACCAGTTCTGTGCTTGTTGTGGACAAGCTGTTCCCAAGGTCTGATGATGGGCTTGGGAAGTGCAGACTGAGTTTCTGCATCTGCATGTACAACTGCTGCATTATTAACTTGCTGATGATGGGTGGTTGTCTCAATGTTATGAACAAAAACAGGTTCAGAATGATGTCTATTTTGGTGTAGCTCTTCTTGCTGTAGCTGTGATTCAAGCTGCAAAAACTCTATCTTTTCCTGTGCATTTTGTATACATTTTTGAATGTCAGCAATAATGTTTTTATTGATTATGATAGTGCTGTCAGCAGTGGATACGATTAGAGTTCTCAATAACTCTAATATTCTTTCAGGCTTAGCCATTTTCTTAGCAGTGGGCAAAGAGTGTGAGCAATTATGCAATATCTTCTTCTACAAACAATATCAAGTCTTAATGGTAGGCTTTGGAGCAACCGCTAAGACCAGCTTTCAACATATACCACTTAAAAATTTGGCTAAAAATATTGAGCTTAAACTGTTGGAGAGAAACTCAAAAAGTAGATTCCCAATGCAAAATGGTATATGTAAAGATAGCAACTGCAAACTTCAATAATTATAACATTGTCATGGACAGGACTTGAATGCTCATATGCTTTGACTGGGGTACGAATCAGTGTTCTCTGATCTTGCCACTCTCTTCAAAGAAAACAATAGTTCACTTCAATATTTGAGATACCATGCTTGCTGTCTCATTTGTTACAGTAAGCTGAGAAAGCACTGAAATAAAAGCGGTAGTGCCATGCTTTCTGGATTCCAAGAGGCTATTAAAGACTACACTACACCACTGCAAAACAGCTTTGTACGCGACTTGACTGCAAAAATTAATAGCTATATTGCAGACCTCTTTCGATTAGCATGGGTAATGCCATTAAGTTCTTGAAAGCACGGATTGCAAAGTTAGCAGTGACTCTTTCGGAGTTAGAAGCAAAGTCCTCTCTTCTCTTAGATATCAATCGGTTTATACATGAGAAGATTGTATTGGCTGACAAAGTCATTGTAAAGCATGCAGTGACGAAAGTTAGAGATGGAGATGTATTACTTACTTTTGGATCATCTTGTGTGGTGGAGATGATATTATTACATGCTCATGAGCTAGGAAGAAATTTCCGTGTCGTGATAGTGGACTCGAGGCCAAAACTGGAAGGACTAAAAATGCTTCGCAGATTGTTGGCGGAGGGTCTCAACTGTACATATACTCATATAAATGCAATTTCTTACATCATGCACGAAGTAACCAGAGTATTCCTGATGCTAGGTCGCCTGCTCCAACGTTTCGATCACGTCACCACGTACAGAAGGCGAAAGAGCGAAGGCTGAAAGAGTTGAATCTTGATCAGCTTTATCATATGCTTTGGATTTTATCTCAATTTGCTGAGATCGTTTGTCCTCGGCGTATAATCGGATGCAATGTTGACACAAGACTACGTATGAAAATGTGGAAATGTCCAGCGATTGTAAAGGGAAACACGACTCAGCTCACCCTTGTCCACCATTCTTCATAAATTCGACCCATGGAACTAGTAACAGTATGGAGTGTAGCTCAGTCCCTCTTTTACCATGTTGAGAACTGTACACAATGATGATCTCATCAAGTACGACTCAGAGAGAGGAAAAATAGATTGACCTGGCTATAATTACAGACTCGTTTTACTCTGGAAGATGATGTTATACCAACCCGCAACTATGATGAACTCTGAAACAAAAGAACACTCCTTTACTTTCAGTCGAACACATGCGCAAATGACATCTGAGCGTAAGGCTCATGAAGGCACCCATCTTCACATTCTCAAAGTTGTTCTAGCTCTGACTTGCTGAAAATAATCTAAAGAGCGCTTTTTAAGGTATGAATAAACCATGAATCCTCCAAAGCATTAACGTAACTGAGCAGATGGATTTCCGACGATCATCTAAAACTGAAACAGTCCCTCTTTTACCCTTTCCTCCAGCAAATCGATTTCTCAATGACTAGGGAAATCGTTTCTCTAGTGAGCCTTCTTCAATCTTCAACTTCTTCAAACTCTCTGCAAGAACAGTAGTTGAAAGAGGAAGAGCTGTGTAGGACCTCCACGCGACCCACGGTGGAAGCCGCAGATTCGAAGCCGAAAACCGAAGTGCTGCCAACGGAATCGTCCAACCCTTATACAAATTACAAAGATCTCGACTATTACAAAATGCGGGGTTACGGAGCGGAAGGTCACGTGGATCCTCTGCAGAACAAGCCCCCTCCAGGCGGGACTACAGGCACAGAAGGGCCAACTCTGGTGGGAGCCGGTGTCAAGGGAGATCTCCGCCAATGTGATGAGCTTGGGCGACCGATTGGCTAGCTGTGGACAACTATTCTCCAAATTTAGCAACAACCGCAGATTCTGGTCGTGGGTAGAACGGAAGGTGGAGGGGCCGAGGGGCCGGAAGCAACCCAAGCAGAAATCGAAGTGCACATCAAAGACAGTGTGTTACAAATCATAAATACCAATTGCAGACATATCAGTCACCACACTAGCGTTTAATCCTTCACAATTTTCAAACCTTCCTCTATTTCACACTCACTGCGCTAGTGTTCAATCTGACACCACGGTTATGCATGGTAGGAAATGAAGGACAGATTTTCTGTCAAAGGAGAGGGGCAGAAAACTAGCAGAATAATGGAAACCAATGACAAAGATCGAGAGTTACAGTGGCAACATTCATAGAAACGCATGAAAAATATCGCTATCAAACGCAAGTGTGGCAGAGGCGGCGCATTATGTTAGGGCAGATGCGTTATGGCAGAGGCAGTGCAGGTGTGGCAGACAGAGTGCAGGTAATGAAGGCTAGGCCAGCGCTATTCAAGGGAGCTGTACTATGACATTTTTTTTTTTTAACTAAGGGATAAACAGGCCACAAATCATGGCTCTGATACCATGTTAAATACACATGGGGTGCGAGAAAGATAGGAAAGATAAATCGTGCAGTACAATTTTATTAACAATTGATATACATTTATAGTACAATATGGTGACTGTTGGGATTCACATCCCAAGGTCTCTTGGACTCCTTTTGTCCATTCGACTTCCACACTAACCCATTTAGGATTAGGTGTCCAACATATCTAATAATTTTATTCCAAAAGGACTCATTCCTTTAGAAAAAATGTTTGATCAAAATGATGTCCTCCGAAACCCTCAATCCATTTCTTCAGAAGAGGACATAGAAGAGATTAACATTGGAACTGATGAAGATATCAAAAACATCAAAATATGTGCATCTCTAGACCCTGAGATCAAAGCTCAATATCTTAAGCTATTGCAAAATTATAAGGATGTTTTTGCTTGGACTTATGCTGATCTAAAGACCTATGATACTTCATTAATACAACATAAGATTCATTTGAAGCCATAAGCAAAACCTTATCAACAGAAACTTAGAAGGCTAAATCCAACCCTTCTACCAACTATAGAAAGGGAGATTAAGAAAATTCTAGATGCTCAGATCATCCTCCCTCTTAGATATTCTAATTGGGTTGCAAATCTAGTTCCTGTTAGAAAGAAAAATGGAGAACTAAGACTCTGTGTGGATTTTAGAAGTTTGAACAAGGCATCATTAAAAGATAATTATCATTTGCCCAAAATGGATCAGTTACTTCAAATGGTTTCAGGAGCACAAAGACTTTCTATGCTTGATGGTTTTTCAGGTTACAATCAGGTGAATGTTGATACATTAGACAAAGAGAAGACAACCTTTACTACACCCTGTAGTACATTCATGTATGCTAGGATGCCATTTGGCTTAACCAATGCTGGAGCAACATTTCAGAGAGCTATGGACATAGATTTTATGGGTCAGGTAAATAAATTTGTGGTTATTTATCTTGATGACATAACTGTTTTTTTCAAATATGATCATAAACATCTAAAGCACTTGATGAAGGTTTTTGACAGGTGTAGAAAATTTGGAATATCATTGAACCCTAAGAAGTCCTTGTTTGCTGTCAAAGAAGGAAAACTATTGGGCCATATAATTTAAAGGAGGGAGTGGTAATTGACCCCAAACGAGTATCTGCCATTGAAACATTGACCTTACTTAGAAACAAGAAGGAGATTCAAGTTTTTCTAGACAAGATTAATTTTCTAAGGAGATTTATTCCAAATTATGCAGAGATTGTAAAAGATATAACTGACATGCTCCGAAAGGACCATGAAGTCAAATGGACTACAAAAGGGCTATCTCTGAAGCTCCCACTTTAGCCAGCCCTGATTATACTAAGCCATTTAGTATTTTCTCTTTTGCTTCTGAAACAACTCTTGCTGCTATTCTATTACAGAAAAATGAAGATTCCCATGACCAACCCATAGCCTTTTTCAGCAAGGTTATGAGAGATGCTGAGCTTAGGTATGACATCATTGAGAAGCAAGCCTATGCCCTTATTCAAGCCCTGAAATCATTCAGAGTGTATGTCTTACATTCACCTATTACTGCTTATGTCCCTAATAGTGCTGTGAAAATAGTCCTAACCCAACCAGACACTGATGGGAAAAGAGGTAGATGGATCACTCAAATTCTGGAGTTTGATCTAACTATCAAGACTACTAAGCTAGTAAAAGGTCAAGGATTAGCCAAGCTTCTAGCTGAATCCAACTGCAAAGTACTTGGAATCAATTCTGTTTTAGAAATACAAGGGAAGAATACACAAGAACCTTCTGCCCTTGCAGAAGGGGAGAATCCACAAGAACCTTCCCTTCATCCTAAAGGGGAGAATCCACAAGAACCTCTACCTTCAGAGCAAATCAGTGCTATACACATCGATGAAAATTTTTTGTTGTCAAACTAGTATCAAGATATTGTAAATTTCTTGATCCATTTTGAGTGTCCAGCATCATTCTCCAAAACCCAGTGTAAAACCCCTAAGTTAAAATCAGTCAAGTATTGCATTATAAATGCAAATTTATACTGGAAAGATCCACTGAATATTTTGTTATTATGTTTAACAGAGTCATAAACTGAAAGAATTATTGATTAGTTTCATACAGGATTTTGTGGGGGACATTATGCTTGGACAGCAACAACATACAAGATTCTGGGGGGAGGATTTTATTGGCCTACATTGTTCTTAGAAGTAGGGGCAAAGGTTAGAGGTTGTGTTCCTTGTCAAATGTTTGCTGGTAAACAAAAATTAGCAGCGCTTCCACTCGTTCCATCAATAGTTTCAGCACCTTTTTCTCAATGGGGATTATGTTTTGTTGGAGAGATTCACCCCACTTCAAGTAATCAACATAGATAGATCTTCACTGCAACAGACTACTTTACTAAATGGGTGGAAGCAATTCCAGTCAGAAATGCTACTGATTCAATAGTAATTAAGTTTATTGAAGAGAATATCTTATCTAGATTTGGTTGCCCAACTCAAATTGTCACTGATAATGCAACGACTTTTTCTAGTGTTAAAATAATTGACTTTTGCTAGAAATATTAGATTTTGTTACATCATTCAATTCCACACTACCCTCAAGGTAATGGCCTTGTAGAGTCATCAAACAAAAGTCTGGTAAAAGTAATGAAAAAGACTCTAGCTGATCATAAGAAGAGCTGGGATTCACATTTGATTTATGCAGTATGGGCAAACATAATTACTCCAAAGAGATCAATTGGAAAATCTCTATTTCAATTAGTCTATGGGAAAGATGCAAACTTCCCTACCAATTTGGCCTTCCCTGTTTTAAAATTCGTGCAGGATTCAACAGATGAACCTCATGATTTTTTAAGAAGAATAAATCAGATTATCGAACTTAATGAAAACAGAGATGAAGTTCAACACAAATTGAAGAAATATTAGAATAAGATGAAGGCCCTGTTTGACAGAAGAGCCAGGGAAAGGGACTTTAAGGAAGGTGTTCTAGTTCTATGATGGGATGCCAGGAAAGAAGAGAAAGGAAAGCATGGCAAATTTGACAATCTATGGTTTGGACCTTTAGCAATTGTTGAAGTGAAGGGTAACAACAGTTTTGTGCTGCAGAATCTTGAGGGGCTATATTCCACTTATCCTGTAAATGGAAAGTTTCTCAAACATTACATTTAGTACTAAGAAGTTGAAATAGTTTTCATTGTAAATACTTTGGTTTTCTTTTACTCTTCAAGATGTCAGTGTGATTTTCTTTATAGCAAGGACTCCATAGCCCGAGGAGAAGGCACATGGATCTGCAGATTCTTTCCATGCTACCGGAGAAAGCAGTCGCCAGATGGAGCCAATGTTGTAGCATTTTTTGGTTTTGATAAAATAGAATAAATTAGTCAGAAAATAAAAAATGAAAAATATATTATGAAAAAATGTTAAGTTAGGATGTGGACATAACAATATTGAATAAAATATTTTTGAAAATATCTTGATGATGAGGTCCATATCAAAGAAAATGTTAGGATAGATGTCCTAAAAAATCAAGACAAAAAGAAAATGTTAGGTTAGAAAGAAAAGAAAACAAATAAACTCTGAAAGTGAGCAATTCTAATGCCACTACTATTTTTCCCGCAAAATAATGGTTGTGTGCAACTTGTCATAAATTCCACAACCCATGATAGTGAAATAGTTTAATCTTGACTGCTTCATGCTTTAAATTTGATGTTATAATTAGAAAATAAAGATCTGACCAAACTGTTTAATTTTGGCAGATCAGTAGTTAGGTAGAGAATAATAAGGTGCTCATCAGTTTAATCTGAGCCTTTGGATGTTATAAGGTTAGAATTAGATAGTTTTTTTTTTTTTAAATAAAAAAAAGGGAAAAGGGTTTGCTAGCTTAAATGCACCCATTAAGTGAAGAAAAAATGATAAGATAAGCAAAGGGTAAGTAGAAGAAAGGTTGCAGAAGTATGATAATTCATTGGACAAAATGTACATTTATCATGTTTTACCATATGTTTCTATGTCGATGATGCAATTACACAAAGCAAATGAAGGTCTACAAGATCAATTAATTAACTTCCCTTATCGCCATTCATCCCTACTCCTTCCCACTTTCATACAGTTTATATTCATTCATTTTCCATAAAAAACTCATTTTCCTAAGGTTAAAATCCTTTCTGCCTAGGAAAAGTGAAAACCCCATGTTAAATCCTTTTGTACCCAAAAAACCCACAAAAAGATGTTTAGCCTAAGTATTGATGTATATATGAAAAACAAATAACTCATGAAAAGCATTATACTTAGTGTATTCCCCTTTCTGCTCATGTTTCATATTAACGCTAACTTATAGTATTAAACCCCTAAAAGTTCCATTTTTTGTATATTATTAACTTCCTTTATTAAATAACTCTAAACCATTAGTTTTATTATAAAACTATGTATTCAATAAAACATCGCATATCGGCAGGTCGCAAGCTTGTCAACATGAATGCACTCTCTTCCGCATTGCGATATGCGATGCGCGATGAACCCGGACCCGACGCAAATATATTTCATATTTCATTACCATTTGGCATCCGCCCCTCATCGCAAGTCCTGGATGAAACAATAACCCTCTACCGTTGCGATCTCCGATGTGCGATAGGAACCCAGACCCGATCGCATTATTATCTATGATTTATTTTCCGCATCGCGTCCGACCCCTATCACATTCCTTTGTGATGGGCCTTCCTTCGCTAAACTGCGATTGCAATATGCGATGGGAACCCGGACTCTACATCATTTATCCGCCCGAGTTCATACTATTTCAAGTCTGCCATACCGTGTTTTGCAAAGGATTTCTTTGTTAAAATGTCTTTTGTGATTTAAATAAAGAATTGACCTAAACCTCTATTTAACCATAAGACCTCGCTAATCTCTGTCTAACCCATAATAAAGCCATACCGCCATAATAAACGCCTCTGCGTTGCTCTTTCACTCCACCATCGTTCGATCCAATACATTCAAATCCAACGACCCTCAGCGATTTCGAGTTGGCTCTTTGTCCGAGCATTACCTACCCAAAAAAGCAGTGTTCCACCGAACTCCCTTGCTACGTGTTAGGCTCTAAACTATAGGAGGTGACCCCTCCCAAAAACCGCCCTCGCCTCATAAGCGGTGCGATGAAAACCAAAACCACCTCCCGCTTAAAGACAAAATGGCCACTATTCACTTTGCGCCATAACTCAAAAAATAAACTGTTTTTTTGTTTAAACGTAAAAATCATGATTTTTATTTGTTTCGCCTGTTTTCACAATGAAACCTCCATAAGCCTCTGCAACCAATAAAACCATTGTTTTACCTTCTGATACACTCTGGACTCCTTCCAATATCCTTTCAAGCTCAATAAAGCCATTGACGACCTTCTTTGTTCACCTATATTTTTCTTAACAATTTTTGTGTTTTGCAAGTAAAAACTTGTTCCAGGCTTACAAAGAAAAAACCTGTGTACAGTTGGAAGACAAATACGAAGATCATATCAAATCACTTTACCCTGTAACATAAAATCTAAAGCAATTTACTATTGAAAAATAGTAAAAACCTGAAATGTACAGTAAAGGTAAAAAGAACACAGTAAAGGTTACTCAGCAGGGTCAAATGATATTCACAGAGTTTAAAGAATATCAAATGAAAGATCAAATGAAGGAATCAACCAGCATAAAGAATACAAACAATCAAGCAACTTAAAGGGCAAAATATCAAACAACAAAGCCAGCACAAAGATCTTTCCAGCACAAAGGGACAGCAAGAAGCAGTTCAATAGCTGCCTCTATCTTCTTGCATGAAGATCTTTCCTTTCCTAGAATAAATCTTAATCAATTTTAGGATATTTTCTTAGTTTCATTATTGTATAAATAACTCTCTTCTCGAGTTATCAATGGTTCAAGGTTCAAGATTCATTGTTCATTGCTTGTTAAGTTGTGACTGTTCATTCTACTTTGCACCTGGTTGCACCTTTGAAGGAAGCTTTTCTAGACACTTGATGTACTCAGTCTTTCTGGAACCTTAATACAAAGCAGATGATTCTGAATTTGGTTTTATACAGTTTGTGTTATCCTGTAGGTTTTTCCAGTGATCAATCATTATGTTTTTCTTCTTATGCTTATGACTTATAGAGATATCTAGGTAAGAATAATTGTCTCAATTTATTCTTATAAACTCCTGAAGTGATCATCTGTTAATAGAATGGATTAATAAACTGTTTGTTTAGCTAATCCCCTCTAATCAATAAATTATCAACATCTTTTGTAAGCCTAAGTATACTGCCTTGAATCTTTGGAACATAGTTTAGAAGGTTTTCATACTTATGATTGTTCTGTTTTACAGTGTGGAAACTGTGATAATCATATTATTTTCTGTCTTTTTCTCACCACTATTTGATCTATATCACTGTGTAAAGCTTTATAGCAGCCCTTTGTTGAGATATTAATATTATCTAAAGGATTAAGTATTTCAATTCTACATCTGTCTTCATTCATTGGTCTTCCAAAACTAAAACCAAAAACCCCAAAACAATTATTTTAGATGCTCCGGCATTGGTAGCTGACCTACTACTATCTCAGAGGTACAACAAGTTATATGCTTATAATGTGTTACCCAGTTTTGTAAGGTAACAACATACGAATTTCTTAAACATTTTTAATCGCATCCTTTACCATATGTATTATTTTAACTGAAGACAGTTTATCATTTTGTCATGGGTGGAGATAATAGGAACATCACTATAGTGGCCTTTATCTTAGGTGATTAACTCATTTGGAAAAGGACAACTCAGGCATTAGATTTCTGTTTTTGAACCAGGATTTTGCACAGATGTTGCTGCAAAAGGAAGAAGCATTGAAATATGGAAGGTAGTCAGCTAGCTAACTACAAATGACTCAGTACTTGAAATCAATTTATTAGACTAGTCTCCTTCACTCTTTTCTGCTGGGGAATTTTCAAGTCCTCTGTACACAAGTGTCTTTTCTGATGAGATATTTGAGAGTTGTTAAATCTTTGAATGGACATTTTCAGCACCCCACTAAGAACCGTTAGAAGCTTTAATCTCAGTAATGTGAACGCCTTCAATGGATTTGGTGGATGAAATTCAATAAAACTCTCCCATCTGAAAATGTCAACACAATTTGCAACTAGTTTCTTGTTTTAGGTTAGACTGTCAAGATCAATATAACGTTTTTGATTTCAATGGTGTTTTTATAAATAATGCTAACGTTACCTGTATCAAATTTGGTAGTTTAACAGTAATTTGCTAAAATTTCTTAGTATTTCTCCAAGAACATTTTCCATAGATTTGCCATTATGGTGTGATTGAGAATTGTTTTTTATTGCTGATCGTTGCTGATCCTTATTTGCATTGTAGTTAAAAGGACAAGATTTGTAGATCCAACGGATTATGAATGCCACTTTTTTATGCTAATCTGAATTGGCAGTATTGCCTCCTTTAATTGCACTGAATTTTGTGGACTTTCTAAAGTATTAGTCAGATTTTCATAAACCTCCACGTTTCTCTTTTCCCTTTTCCCACTTTGGTGATAAGGTGAGATGCTCTTGATATGATAGCAATTCTAGCCATTCCTTTCGATACAGTTAAATTATACCGTAGTCATATATACCATATAAAAATGAATAAGTAGCATTAGAATGTTCAATATACAAATTTCCCTTGGAATAAAATGATCGATGGATGATATTCTGGGGTGCCCAAAATATTGAGAATTTTAGAATTTCTCTGTTTGCTAATTTGTTATATTGGAAAAATGTTCTATTGCCAAGACTACGGCCAACAAGAGTAGACAATTGTGAGTCATTGAAAAATGTAATTATTTTTTGCAGGGCAGAAGTTGGGGAACAAAAGAGGCTTCAAACTAAAAAGGTGCAGTCCTTAAAAAAATCTGCAAGGAGGAATAAACGTAGTTGGGATTAAGTAAATTGGACACATCGAACGTCATGTATATCCTCTCATTAGTTTTGCCAGGGAACATCAGTGATATTTTCTTTTAGGATTTTAGATCTTTACATGATTCTTTTAGGATTTGTTTCTTGACCAAATTGCACAAGTAGAGATGATTTGAACGATTCCTGTGATGGATCTTGCCACTTACGTGTGACTTTTGTCGTATATTATAGTAAAAATACAAAGAAACATGAAATGGCCCATGAAAAAGGAAAACTTTTAAGATCAACGCCGTACTCTACTTAAACTCTAAAAGATGTTTCAAGAAGGTTGTTATATGTGTATTTTGTTGTTCATGCATTTTTTTTTTTATATCATCATGTTTCCGAACACCCCAATCTCTATAGATCTTTAAATATTAAAATTTTGACATCGGCTACTTTTGCACCCAATTTGCACTGGACCTTGTCCCGTGGCCATGTTTTTGTAAACTTGCAGAAACGATTTAGTTTTCCATAAGCTCACTGTATACAAAGGTAGGAAAGAACTAGTTCGTATGTCGTATATTTTCTAGGAACATTCAATTAGATGAAATGATTTCCCACTTTTGTAACTTATTGCTGATTATTTTTTGACAGTAAATATTCCAAGAACTCCACAATGTTTAGTTGTGTCATTTGCAGTTTCGATCCTTCTAGTCTTCTGATTTCAATTCAGATTATGGAAAGAAAATTCACTTTCATTGTGGGCTCACATCTCCATTTCATACCAAGTTGAAAGTGATCTGTCACATAGTTGAACAATTTTTGTAGGAGAATGACCTAAACATTTGTTTTGTGATAATAGGTTATTTGTCTTATGTCCTTTTGGCTGGGATGGTGTCTCTATGTTTTAATGTTCCATTGCTTGTAATACATTCTACTGATAAAGAAAATATGTGCGTATCCGTTTTACCAACACATGCTAGAATTCTTGAATGTGGAAACTAATTAAAATCAATTCCTCTACTGTGCTATGTCACTGTCTTTGACTGTACAAAGATGGGGCCTGATCCTTATTTGCATTGTAACATAATGCGAGAATATAGTCTTGAAAAAATCAACCATACTGTTACCTCTTCAATTCACATCTATGAGAAGGTGGTCTTGAAACAAATTTGTTGGAAATACTAAGGGGTGAATCAATAATTCCTTATCAATTAGTATTTCTAATCTTTCTTAAATATTCAGATTATTCAAAGCATCAATGTAAACATAAAACCATCACATCAATAAGGCAATACACGAGTTTGGCTCAAAAAAGGCTCAGTTATGTATGTTGTATATACAATATTTACCAGACAAGTTTGGAATGAAGTACAACACTCCCAAGTGGTTTTACCAACAAGTTGGAAGGAAGCAAATGCTCTCTGAAGAATGGGCTCCTGTACCAGGGATAATGGCCCAAGTACAATAAACTGCTGTCACTTCAACTACCCTTGCTTCTACAACTGCCACACTGTCACTGTCCACTGCTGCCATCTCTGCCACTGCTACTTCTCTCTGTCACTGCTATTACTGACTGTTATTCACAGTCGTTGGAACTGCTCTAGACATACAATCTGTCATATTGTGCACATCATCATTATCATAGATCTTGAGTCATTGTCACAATGCCATTGTACATATTTCTTCTTCACTGCCAAACATCATGGGTTCATACATCACTGTTATGTTATTAGATTACGGTTGAGTCCAATGCTAGCACATAAAACTCCGAACACCAAAGTAATTGTGATATTGTCAAGGGTACTGCAAAGACATGGTTAGGTCACAACCAACCATCATCAGGTCAGATCACTGTCATAGATGTCTGCCGTAGGTGAAAGAACATAGAACAAACTTAAATCAACTTGTTTTGCTTCAGATCCTTCCCAAAATATTCAGCTGCCCATATCAAATGTCATAGATCGCTGCAATATATTGGAGAAATTTTGAGGTCTAAAATGAGTCTCAAAACAAAAATGTACAACTAAAATCAACTTTATAAGAATCAATAGGATTCAAGATGATGATGTCAACCATGGGGATGATTCACCATTTTTGGAGTAAAAAGTAAAAATAATAAAAAATAAAAAGAATTAAAATACTAATTTTTCAACTCGTATTTTCAACATATCTCTCTATAGTTTTACTCATATTTCATGTAGCAGGGTCTATCGAAAGTATGCAACATGGGTACTCTTTGGATGATGAATTAAATTTTGCATCCAACGAGTGTTCCTGCTCAAAATTTGGGTAAAAGCAGGTGGAGATAAGTTGCAAATATAAGTTGGAAAAGTAGTTTATTTATTTATTATATTTTCCTCTAAAATTTGATGATGTAATTTAACTGTATTTTATTATTTCCATTATTATTTTATAATATTCTTTAGGAAGCCCATTTTATACCTCAAAATTTCTCTGAAGTCACTGTAGATCAAAGGTTCATTGTAACACTAGTATATGTCATAGGCTCACACAAGTCATTGCCATTTCCCTTGTTATACAACCATGCTTAGGTTTCTGTTTATGTCATCATGTTTTACTGCCTATTGTAGCACAATGTATATCAATAGGGTCATTGTCTGCAACAACCTTTAGGTGATCAATACCTTAGCACATACTCAAAACTTCAAAGAATACTCTGCATATTCATTAGTCTCGTAGGTTATTGTCATGTTAATTTTTTCACAAAGAAATTACTATTGACTAGATCAAGAGTGCTGTCACCAGTTTTTCATAAAGGAACACCGCCATAATTGTTGTAGATGCATTATGTTCTATCATACTACTATCAAATCATATATCACTTGCTGCTTGTTGAAGTGATCAACTCAAAATGTCACCGCTATATTTCACTGGATGAGGGCAAATATGACCATTGCATTTTTACAACTACAAATTATTGTAATACTTAGAACAAGTCACTGACTTCTTAATGCCACAAAGGTCAATGCCACTAACTTTTGAGGATTAGGTTGTTTTGTTTCATAATCAAATCATGCTTATGTCTACGAGACGATTGCTAGCACTAGGTCTGCTCTAATATTTAAGTGTATGTGCGAGCCTATGTGGTAAGCACTGCTTCAGAATGCTTAATAAATTGCTTCAAAAACCACACCTATCACAAATGACTTCCAAATCAAATTCTAGAACCAATGAAACCATAAACTCATAAACCCTCAAGGGATGCAAGATGATTACATGATGTAAGTTAATTTTCCGAGAGATATGTTTGATGCCTTTGAGACAGGTCATGCGATGGCTTCTTCGGTTTTGCAACAAGTTTATGTACACATAGTACATTCATAATCAAAGGTGCAACTAATCCATTATAATGGTAATAAATGCATCAAATTGCCTTCATACATCGAAAATGATTTTAAAACTTGTAAAATTTGCCTTTAGAAAATGACAAATGAGCACTGTTGAAAACTTCCTCTGGCTTCTTCCTATAAATAAAAAGGCTACATGGACTTTTGTTCTCCAAAACAACTGTAAAATACTCTTATAAACAATTATGGACAATAAATTATCACGAGACAAACTTGTGGTGCAATGTTAATGCGTGAAGTTTAGAAAGGCAAGGTCTCAGGTTCAAGCCTTCTTGTTGCAATTATTTTGGGATTTTGCATCAAAAAATAAAGCATGGTTAATTACATCATCTACGAAATCAACATCCACATCTTCACGTATCCTCGTCTTGGTGTAGTTGTAAATCTTGTAGCTTATGTATAGGAGGTCAATGTTTGATTCCCACAATTGCACATTTTATGGCATCTGTTTCCAAAAATAGCTTATAAATAAAAAAACCTTTGGATTACATAACATGCCTACATATTATGGTGTAGTGGTAAGGCAGAGGGCTTATCTTGACATGGTAGGGGGTTCAAATCTTACTGTTACTAGATTTCATGTGATATAGTTTTGATCCATGAACTAACTCCACCACACATTGTGATATAGTTTTGTAGAAGGTCCATGTGGTGTCACGTTGCAACCTGTGGTTATGCCATGTGTCAACTTGTCATGCCATGTATCATCCTATCATCATGCCATATGCCACATGTTAGCCTTGGGTGTTCTATGTGTTAGTCTGAGTGTACCACGTGTCAGGCCCATAAATTTTGCATAGTGATCATTTGAGCACATTCAAATTGCAGTGGAAATATTTGACGAGCTCTTCGACATGGATAATTTTTTTATCAACATTTGAGACAATATATTTGGATTGGTTGTAGGAATCTTCCTAGATCAATCCTTTCCACTAAGAAGCATTCAAATCTCCAAAATTTTGATTTTATTCTACAAGTGAGGGTATAACTCCTTCACTCTTTTGATTTCAATCCATTGTACTATACTTGGATGCATTCTATTTAGACCCACACAAAGATATTCCACATCACCTTTTCACGAAGTCCTCACCTTCTTATCAACATTACCATCTTCTTGCAACACATTTAGATATTCAGGAGCAAAATCATCAACATAAAGAACTTGAACAATCACACCTTGATCCATAAGTGTAGATTTAAGTTTTCAATATTCATGATTGAATACCTTTGCATATATGGAGGTAAATCTAGTCGAAAAACATTGTCATTGATTTTTTCCAAACTTGTAAATGAACCAAACCGGAATGGTTCTAGCTTTTTACCTTCACCTTTTAAGATGTTTTTGGCTGATATATAAAAAAACTTTAATCATTGACTTGGAAGTGATAATCAACTCGATGCTTGTCATGCCTAGTGTTATAGTTGGCTTGGCTCTTTTTAATTTTCCTTGCACAACTTGATGGACCAATTAGATCTTTTGGGTGAACTTCACGACTTTGTTTGCATCACTATGTCCATCCATCACTAAATCTTTCTAAAAAGTGAAGTCTGAAAGAGACTTCGGAAAATATACAAAGCTTGTCTTTAAAGGAGACATCTGTGTAGAAGAATGCATGACACAATTATAGGCATGTTGTGCACAATGCAACTACACGTCCCAAAGCTTAGGATGCTTTCTACAATATCCTTAAAGTAGAGGCACTTACCCATTGACCATTTCTATTTTTCTATTAGTTTGCAGATGAAAAAAAATGCTTTTATGAAGCTTGGTATCCATTAATCCCCATAAAGCTAACTTGAACATCCCAAGGAAGCAAGAATCTCGATTAGATACAATGATAATGGAAAAGCCAAATTGAAGCCAAACTTTCTCAAAGAGCATGTGTAGTTTTATCTCTTGTCACCTGCTTCTTACAAGGCGTCAAGACACACATTTTGCTAAATCTATCCACTGCCACATACAAGTAATCATGCCCTTTTCTAGACATATGTAGACCCCCTACAAAATCCATAGATACACTTTTCCATGGATGAGAAAGTATAGAAAGTGGCATGTACAAATTTAATATTCTGTTACTTGGTTTGCTAGTAGCATACATGACATATCCTTTTACATATTTGGACACAATTTCATTCATATGAGACCAATAACAATAAGGGGAATTAAGGGGCCTTTGGCAAGAGAAGATATTACTATTTCTATCTCTCTTGCTTAAAATAATAATTATGTGTCCCAAAATTGCTAATCAATTGGTGATTCTCGAGTCAAATATAATTGAAAAATGTAACTAGTGTTGGTTTTCATAATGTAATAAAATGTAATTTTTATCATGGACATATTCATCATTATTATTATTATAATTTTTGGTCAAAGCATGTTCTTCATGGTTATAGAGTCAATTGAGTCACAAAGAATTTATTGTGAGTCAAAAAATATGTACACGAGTCAAGTCCCATTTGGACTTTTGAAAGAAAGAGAGATTTTTTATTTTTTAAGTCAAAGTGTTATCACAAGACCAAGTCGGCTCCCCTTGGACAACTCAGACTGAGAGGCAACAATTTGACCCTCATGGGCATGTATATATATGAGTCAACTCAACCTCTTGGAGATACATTCACTTGTCACGCAACACATTGAATTTTGTGCCAAATAAGAAGAAAACTAAAGTCAAAGGAGGTAAAATTCAAGATTTTTGCCCTAAGTTAGCTCACACATGAATTTTTCTGAGGCAATTTTTGTACTATTGCAAGCTCAAAATTTTAGGAGTTGACTGGATTTCAAAAGGTTGACCAATGCTGACTTTGTCTTGATTGGAGCAGGGACACTCATTGGATGCATAATTTAATTTCTCATCGAAAGAGTACCCATGTTACATACTTTCGATAGACCCTGCTACACGAAAAATGAGAAATATATGAAAAACATGATTGCAATCACAATTTTTATGTATTTCTTATTTTTTGTGTCGTTGGGTCCATCAAAAGTATGCAAGATGGGTACTTCTTTGATGAGGAATTAAATTCTGCATCCAACTATTGAGAAATCTAGGGGAAACTAGATTAGGTGATTTTTCTTTCTTTGATAACTGTTTGTTATGTGCTTTTACTTAACTTGATTAACTTCTTCTTTCACTTGATTATAATTGGTTTTTTTTATCATCAAACAACTACCAACCCATAAAGAATAATGAAACAAGAGGACACAAGATATAGACTGTTGGCCAGGGCCAAAACCTCTCCTCTTGAGAGGAAAATCCACAAGAACTCTTATCTCCTTATAGAACTTCAAATGACGAATTCCAATACCTATGACCTTTGACCAAGACCCCTTCAAGACCAAGTCAAACTTCTCCTTTGAAGAACTTTCTTCTAGCAAAGTCGACCCAAGTCAAACAAAATTCACATTTGTTGCAACTTCTCTTCTTCGACCTTAACTTCAGCCCTGCAATTTATGACTGCAATTTCAACTACTGCAGAAACCCTAGTTTTTAACGTTGTAAACTTTGAAACGAGAATTGATACGATTACCTGTTTCGTTGAGGTAGCAAAAAAGTCAACCGATTTTCAAAAGTGGTGATACAAAATACACATTTTTTTAGCATAGTGTTTGACAATTTTTAAGTTTCTTTATGTACATTAGTTTTTAGAATGTTAGTGATTTGCATGCTGATTTTAAAAAGTGTTAATTCTACATCAGGTCCTTTTTTTAAAAGACTTATTTTTTTGACTTTAAATTTTCTAATGTATTAAATGTGAATAATTATTTTCTAAATTTAACAATTCTTGAAGTAGTCTTTTCCTTCATATTTTCCTGTTTTTTTATTTTTTTTTTTATTTTTATTTTTTATATGTAGTGAGATTTTTATTTTTTTGCATGATAAGAAGAAGGTTTGAATTTTTAAAGTTCCAATATTTTACATATTATATATCATTAATTAATGTTTTCAATTCACATCAAAATAATTGTTTTCAAAAAAAAATTTTCTTAACAATTCAATAAAAATAATCATTTTGAACATAAAATATAACTAAAAAATTACACCTTTTGAGAATTTTTTTGCTTAGAAATGACATGTCAAAATCACAATTTTTATAAGAAAAATTTAACAAAAAATGGTTAATAATAATAGTTGTTTTTTATTTTTTTTTGAATTTTATATTCAAAAAATAATAATAAATTTTAAAAAAATAACGATTCACATAAAAATTAAAGTGAAAAACACATAATACAAATATTGAACACAACAATATTAATTGAACGTTTATCCTTCTGATAAAATGTCAAAGTCAAAACATTACAAGTATAACTAATTAATAGTTACAAAAAATGAGTTTGATTTCCAAGCATAACTTAAATTTAACTAACAATATCACGTAATCCAAACTCTTCATCCTCTATAGTTTCATTATTGTCTTCTTCCACAATATTTTTTGCTTCATTTTTCTCTTTTAATGGATCTTTGATGTCTGCGAATCTCCCAATATATACCTTTCCAATCATTCCATGTAATGGTGGTTGAGGTTCCTTTGCCTTTATTATCACACATGTTTCACTAAAATCCCTTCTTCAACCCAATTTTTTGCATTGCATATGGAAGAAATTGAAAAGCATTAATTCTTCGCTGAATAAATTTGCACTGTATTGGATCTTTTTCAACGACAATGCAATTTCTTCCTTTTTGTAGGCAACATGCTAGTGTTGTACCTAATTATCAAGCACAAAATAAATAATGAAGTAAATTAACATAATGACATAAATTATGAAAGATGTTGAAATTCAATTCTATATAATAAAACTTACCTAAAACAAAAAATAAATCCAGAACCCAATCTCCTTGATTTGAACATAAGTCTATAAGATAGTTAATCAATGACTATGGTTTTTGATAAATATTAACTATTTCTCCTTTTGCTTCTTTATATTCATATGTTAGTTTTTTCACAACAACATCATAAACCAGTACTTGGCTATGACTCTTTCCATCTACCCGATTAAAAAACATAAACATATAGTTATCATCTTTTGTCCAACTATCAATATGGATGAATTCACAATTATTTATAATTGGTTGATCTTCACGATTAAGAAGATTTAACTTTCGCCTGTAACACGAAATAGTAAAATTTCAATTAACTTGTACATAAATAAATTTTTTAACATTAATCAAACATAATTCCCCTGACTTCACACGAGATAATATTGCTTCAACAATTTTTTCATTCTTCACTTCTTGCAATGCTCTCGAAGGTGTGATATTCATATCTTCTGAAAGTTGCTTCATTTCAAGACTTAATTTACTATTGTTACATATGAATGGTTTACATCTTTTGACCTTCTCGTTTTTAATGCCAATGTTCTCTAACATGCTAAAAATCTCATTAATCAATTCCCATATCTCTCTAGTTCTAAATGCCAACTAGAAAATGTTATTAATACTTCTGAATATCAATATTTACTCTGCCGCCTTTTGAACTGATTTTATCCTCAATTTGATAGCCTATTTTCATACAACATTCTTTTCGGAATTCTGCAATAACATTTATCTTGGCCCACCACATTTTTCTTCAAATTCATTATGAATAAATCTAACATTCTGGATGAAAGTCATAGACATCTTATATTCATTATCTGAATTATGATCCCATGTCAATAACTTTGCTTTTGTATCTGATAAACCAGCGCAAATGATACATTTCATTGTTTCAAAACGTGGGTTGTTGGATATTTCTCTATCAGTTGCCTTTGAACTTCTATAGAATGGTTCCCCCTAAGCACATAATAATTGTATTCAAAAAATTTTGATTTATTAAATGCTTCTTTATTGGGAACTTGAACTGGATCAACAAGAGGTACATAATTAACCACATGAGCATATGGGTTGTATTTCATCAATATTTTCAAGTTATGAACATGCAGGTGGTGTGGCTTTTTGATTTGATATTTAAATTGTTCTTCACTTGGCTTATAGATTCGTCTCACATTAAGTTGAAATGTACGACCACCCTCAATTAAGTTTGTCTTTGTCAAGTTATGTCAAATGACATTTTGTTTTGTTTTAATAATGCCATCTTGTAAATCAGCGCTTGGTGTAATGATTTCTTTGTTTTCTTTTGAATTTTCACAAGATCTTCATTGTTGGAAATGACTATTTGAGAATGTTCAACTTTCATTTTCTTCCTCCTAACATTCTCATCATTAACTAAGACAGAGACATTCCTAGGCATAACAATTTTTGGTCTTTTATGGCTCTTTTTTCTAACATAAGTTTTAATGTCATCCTCAATAATGGCCACATAGTATTTAGCGTCAGTTTCAACTTCCTCATCTTCAAAAGTAACTTGTTTACCTTTGCTAGATTTATCCACTAAAGACATTTTTTTATGATCCCTTGGATGTACTTTTGTAGCATCATGAATTACTACTTTTTACTTGTTTGCTATATCTTCTTCTGACCCTAAGTAGAAACCGCTGACAACATTCATAATATTTTTCTCTATGAAATGAATGCCTCCCAACATAATTGAAAGATTTTCAATAAAATTTTGTCAAATAAAATATCATATGTCAATAAAAACTAAGTTATAAAAATATAATGAGACAATTACAATAATGCAAAACACAAATATAAACAAAAATACTTACCATATCTGGTGCAATGTCATTTATAATTTGTTTACACAACTTTGTAGATTCTTCTGTGGCAGTTTTGTAAGTACATAAACAACTTCAGTGTCTGGTATCAAACAAATGTCTATGAATTTTCCTAGCACCTTGCTAAAATTGGGTACCAGAGGACAAGTGGTTCCATAAGGCTTTGATCTTTGGCCTAGGGAAAAGTGTCTAAATTTATTTTTTATTTTTCTCCTAAAGTGATTTTATAAGTGGTAAAGTCAATTTAATTTAAAAGTGGCTTTATAAGTGGTAAAGTTACATTCTAATTTAAAAGTGACTTTATAAGTGGTAAAGTTACATTCTAATTTAAAGGTGACTTTATTAAAGTGAATGAAGAATTAGAAAGTGAAAAAGTGACTATGGAAATAAAATGATAAGTGGGTGAGTTAAAAAATAGAAAATGAGAATTAAATGCACATTTATTCTCATCCCTAGATTTAAATGAATCTCAACCATTAGATCTTAGGGCAACTCAAAAGCTCATTTAGAGAATAAAAGTAGAAGAGAAGAGGAAAATATCAATTCATTCTTTCATGAGCATTTGAGAGAAACAGAAGAGAGAGCAAGCAGAAAATTTCTTAATAGTGAGGAAGTGAAGGAGAGTAGCAAGAAGACATTTCAGCAAATCTGGGCAGCAATATTTATTGGCATGCATCCCAAGGAAAAACCATACAACAGGAAAAAGGCATAGAAATCGAGGAAGAGGGACAACAAGTTCTGGGCACATTTTTCAAGGCTAGATGTACAACATTTAATGCTGTTTTATTGCTGTAAAAATTTCTGTTTTGGCTGTTTGTTGATTGGCACAATTTTTAAGGTGGAGTTCAAGCATAGAAATCGAGATAAGTTGTAATTTGTGGTTGTTGGAATTTTCATTGTGTATTTCAATTTCTCTGTAAAAGCATTTTCAGAAATTAAGAAGAGTTCTCAAACTGGTTTTCCCCAAGAGTTGTAAGGGGTTTTTCTAGGGTCACATTGACTACAAATCACTATGTTGTTTTCTGTGTGTGGCTGTCATAATTTTGTTGTGTTTTATTTTTGCAATTTTAGCAGTTGCGAAATCTCTAAATTTGTGGTTTTAGAAAAATATTATCATTTCCAAATTTTAGAATTTTTATCATGCTTGGATTTAAAACTAAATGCATGGAATGATAAGGAAAATTGATAATCAGAGTGGGGGTTGAAATTTTTTCATGGTATCGGAGCTTGGTTGGCTGAAAAGTGTAGTTTAGGACAACAAAGTCAAAATTATAGCAAGCTGATTTTTCACAAAAAATAGAAACCTTTACCACAAATTTGAAAATTTCAATTTGGTAGGACAATGAAATATGTCTTTGGGTTTAAGAGTTGAAGACAAGTTGGATGGGCAAAACAATTACAGTGCATGGAAGGAGATAATCCAGAGCATCTTTGAGGGAGAAGAAGTCTGGGGCATTATGGTAAATACCACATAGAACCTAGTAGTAGTACCTGTTGACCCTGTACAATTGGCAGAGTTTAACAAAAAGAATTCTAAGGAAAAAAGATTGATTCTGGAAAGAATCAAAGACCATGTCATTCCTCATGTGAGAGGAAAGACTTATGCACATGAGATGTGGACAAACTTGACCTGTCTTTATCAGAGCTCAAATGAAAACATAAAAATGGTCCTAAAGGAGAAACTGAAGGCCATTAAAATGACTAAGACTAACAATGTTACAACATACCTCACAAACATCACTTTAGTGAGAGAAGAGTTGGCAACCGTAGGTGAGACCATTGCACCCACTGAGTTGGTGAGGATTGCTTTAAATGGTCTTCCTAAGACTTGAGATAATTTTGTGGATGCCATTGTTGCACGGGAAATCCTTCTCGATTGGGAGAGGTTGTGGGATGATTGCATTCATAATGAAATCAGAAAGAACCATCTTGGGGCAACCAAATAGGTGGAGGAGGATGACAATGTGGCATTGTTGGCAAGAGGCAAGAAGGGTAGAGCAAAGAAGCAAGCTTCCAACAGTGGAGGAAAAGGCAAAGGTAGAGGCAAGCAACAGAACAAGGAGAAGGACTATTCCAAAGTCAAATGTTGGAATTGTCAAAAGTTGGGACACTATGCTGTTGTGTGTCTGGAAAAGAAGAACAAGAAAGGGAAAGACAAACCCATGGAAACTTCTGCAGAGATAGAGAGCTTGTCAGAGAGATTTGATCGAGAGTTTGGGTTCATAGCTTGTGAGGCCACTAGTGTAGGATCACATGCCATATAGGTTCAGAGTGAGTGTGCATTCCCTGCTACTAGCATAACATCTTCTAGCATTTGGTATGTTGACAGTGGCGCTTCCCGCCACATGACAGGAGTCAGAGAGTACTTCTCAGAGCTTTTAGAGGGTGATACTGATATGGAGGTAGTACTTGGTGATGACATCTAGCAGTCAATGTGGGGACATTGACATTTGATAGGGGACCCAAACCTCCCTTGAAAGTGTCAGATATTCTATATGTGCCTGGAATGAAGAAGACCCTGATATCTGTCTCAACACTTGAGGATAGAGGGTATGATGTGTTGCTAAGGAGAAGGCAAGTGCTTATATATCCTAGGGGAACTCCAGCTTCTTCAGCTGTAGAGATTGGTGTGCGCCATGCCAAGGTGTACAAGTTCTCATTCCATCCCCTGATGGCATTGAGTAGTAGCACCCGATACAGGACTGACATCAGATTTAGCAGTTCAGAGTTGTGTGAGATTTGGCATTGCAGGATGGGGCACATGTATCATGGGGCCTTTGAGTACATTACGGGAGATCACCACTGGTGTGCTAGATTTCAGTTCTGATCACCTTGATGTATGCAGAGGATGTGCTATGGGGAAGTTTGCCAAAATCCCTTTTCCCAATAGTGACAATAGAGTGACCGGGATCCTTGACTTGATTCATACCGATGTGAGTGGTCGGATGTCTCATGCAACCTTGAGTGGCTATGAGTACTATGTTTTATTCATTGATGACCACTCTAGGAAGACCTGGATTTATTTCTTGAAGACTAAGAATGAGGTTTTCAATCGGTTTCAAGAGTTCAAAGCTCTTGTGGAGACCCAGATGGGTAGGAAGATCAAGGTCCTCAGGTCGAACAATGGAGGGGAGTATACCCTTGGTGAGTTTGTTGATTTTTGTGCTGAGGCAGGCATTAAGAGGGAGTTCACAGTTCCTGACTACCCCCAACAAAATGGGGTTGCAGAGAGGAAGAACAGATCCATTGTAGGCGCTGCCAATGCCATGCTTCATGATGAGGGGTTACCTTTATTTTTGTGGGTAGAGGCCTGCAACACTATTATATACTTGCAGAACAGGAGTCCACATTGTGCCTTGGGAAATTTGACTCTGAAGGAGGATTTTTTCTAGGAAGAAGCCTGATATTGGGCACTTTCATATCTTTGGGTGCCTTACATATTCCTATGTCCCCAAGGAAAATAGGACCAAGATAGAGGCAACTACAAACAAGGGCACTTTTGTGGGTTATAGCGAGACCTTGAAAGCTTATTGGATTTATATTTCTGCATAAAGGAAAGTGGTTGTTAGGCGGGATGTGAAGTTCAAGGAGGAGAGAGATTTTAGGAGGTCAGGGGAGTTAGAGTATCTAGAGTCACCAGACCCTCAGGAGCAGCTGAGTCAGTCACAGGGATCAAGTGGTCAAGGATCAGGAGGTATGTCGATTATAGTGTCAGGTCCATCAATGAGCAGTGGCTCTCAAAGTCAGGTGGGTGGTTCTTCGGGCAACATGTAGGGAAGTTTGCAAAGCAATTCATAGGGTAGTCAACTAATGGATACTTCGCACAGTACTTCAACATCTACATGCAAAGGTTCAGGCATGAGGTCAGTTGACAGGCCTTTAGGAGTTTACGCTTTTGATGATGATGAGGATTCTTTCACTTAGGTGGGAGAAGTATGCTTTAGGAAGAGGAAGCCCAAGTGGCTTCAAGATACCTTGCATGAGGCCACATCGGTTGCTAGGCCAAAGGGACCGGTTAGAGAGAGTAAACCACCTGAGTGGTTCAGTAGTTACATGGCATTAGTAACAAGCATTGTTGACTCCGAGCCTTCTAGCTATGAGGAGGCAGCCAACCAATAGGTCTGGAGAGAGGCCATGATAGAGTATTCTTCTATTATGAAGAATGATGTTTGGGAGGTAGTGTCGAGGCATGAAGGTAAATCAGTTGTTACTTCTAGATGGCTCTACAAGATAAAACATGTTGCAGATGATAGCATCGAGAAGTTCAAGGTTCGATTTGTGGCGAGAGGGTTCTCATAGGTAGAGGGAGTTGACTATGAGGAGACCTTCGCTCCCGTAGCTCAGTATACATCTATTCGCTCCATTATATCGATTGCAGTAGAGATGGGTTGGAAGATCCACCAGATGGATGTGAAGACCACATTTCTCAATGGCTTCATTCAAGAGGAGATTTATATTGAGCAACCACAGGGCTTTGAGGTGCATGGGAAGGAGTCCCATGTATGTAGATTGAAAAAGGCACTCTATGGCCTGAAGCAAGCTCCTAGAGCTTGGTACTCTAGGATTGATACATACTTGCAACAGTTGGGTTTCACAAAGGGTGAGGCTGATCTGAACCTATACTTCATTGTGGTGGGTGAGGAGCCTCTCATTCTGGTGTTGTATGTTGATGACTTGATCATCACTAGTGCAGAGAGACTCACTAAGGGCTGCAAGAGAGATATTGCTTCAAAGTTTGAGATGAAGGATATCGACTTGATGCATTATTTTATGGGATTGGAGGTGTGGTAGGAGGAGGGGCATTTCTTCCTGGGAAAAGGGAAGTACATTGTGGATATTCTTAGCAGATTTCACATGGAGGACTGCAAACCCATGTCTACACCTATGATCACTAACTAGAAGAAGCTTTAGGCTTCTGATTCCGAGTTGGTGGATCCTACTCTATACAAACAGTGGATTGGTTGTTTGATGTATTTGGTCAACACTCAACCAGATATATGTTTTGCAGTTAACACTATGAGTCAGTTCATGTGTGAGCCCAGGAGAGTGCACTGGGTAGCTGCAAAATACATTCTTCGTTACTTGTAGGGGACTGTGGATTTTGGTCTGGATTATAAACAGGGTGATGGAGAGAGACTCACAGGGTACACGGATTCAGATTGGGCAGGTTGTGCTTCAGATAGGAAGAGTACTTTCGGGTGTTGTTTTGGGTTGGGTTCGGCAGTTGTGTCATGGATCAACCAGAAAAAAAAATCAGTTGCATTGAGTTCAGCTGAGGCAGAGTATATGGCTTCTAGTTTGGCTAGTTGTGAGGCCATATGGCTTCACAAGATGTTGTTTGGTTTATTTGGCCAGGCATTGATACCTTCAGTAATTACTGTGATAATCAGAGTTGGATAAAACTTATGGAGAATCCAGTTTTTCATGATAGGTCAAAGCATATTGAGATCAAGTATCACTTTATTAGAGACTATGTCTAAAAGGGAGCTGTCAAGCTTGCATACATTTCCACAAATCAGTAGGTAGCAGACATTTTCACCAAAGCCTTACCACGAGGCAAGCATGTCTACTTCAAAGACAAGATGAGAGTGGTGAGGAACACTTTCCTCGGTAAGAACGAGTGTTCAAATTTGAGTACTAGAGGGCAAGTGGTTCCTTAAGGCTTTGATCTTTGGCCTAGGAAAAAGTGTTCAAATTTATTTTTTACTTTTCTCCTAAAGTGAATTTATAAGTGGTAAAATCAATTTAATTTAAAAGTGACTCTATAAGTGGTAAAGTTACATTCTAATTTAAAAGTGATTTTATAAGTGGTAAAGTTACATTCTAATTTAAAGGTGACTTTATTAAAGTGAATGAAGAATTAGAAAGTGAAAAAGTGATTATGGAAATAAAAGGCTAAGCGGGTCTTTATTGAAGTGGGTGAGTTAAAAAATAGAAATTGAGAATTAAATGCACATTTATTCTTATCCATAGATCTAAATGAATCTCAACCATTAGATTTTAGAGTAACCCAAAAGGTCATTCAGAGAATAAAATGAGAATAGAAGAGGAAAATATCAATTCATTCTTTCATGAGCATTTGAGAGAAAGAGAAGAGAGAGCAAGGAGAAAATTTCTTAGCAGTGAGGAAGTGAAGGAAAGAAGCAAGAAGACATTTCCGCAAAACTGGGCAGTAGCATTTATTGGCACACATCCCAAGGAAAAACCGTACAACAGGAGAAAGGCACAAAAATCGAGGAAGAGGGACAACGATTTCTAGGCACATTTTTTGAGGCTGGCCGTACAACATTTAATGTTGTTTTATTGCTGTAAAAATTTCTGTTTTGGCTATTTGCTGATTGGCATGATTTTCGAGGTGGAGTTCAAACACAGAGATCGAGATAAGTTGAAATTTGTGGTTGCTGGAATTTTTACTGTGTATTTCAGTTTCTCTGTAAAAGCATTTTCAGAAATAAAAAAGAGCTCTCAAACTGGTTTTCCGCAAGAGTTGTAGGGGGTTTTTCGAGGGTCACATTGACCAAAAATCACTGTGTTATTTTTTGTGTGTGGTTGTCATAATTTTGTTGTGTTTGATTTATGCAATTTCAACAATTATGAAATCTCTAAATTTGTGTTTTCAAAAAAATATTATCATTTCTAGATTTTAGAATTTTTATCATGCTTGGATTTAAAACTAAATGCATCAAGTGATAAGGAAAATTGATAACCGGAGTAGGGATTGAAAGTTTTTCACACCTCATAAATTACACTATCGTTAGGGATATTAACATATAGATATATCTGCACTTGTTCACCTTCTCTATCTTTCACGTACCATACGTTTTCTGTAAGCTTTACTTCTTTTGATTTCTTCCAGTATGAAATCATCTTCTTATCGTTTGAGGCACTTGATATATTTGTAGTTATTAGCTCAGGTTTGGTTTGTTCAAAAATGATTTTTTAGGATCCACCTTTAATTTTAGCAGTCTTTGGTCTAGAAAGATTCACATAAATCTTCTTTAATGCCATTTTCCTGCAAAAAATACACATATATATAAATCAATAAATTACAAAAAAAACAGTTTAAATAAACAAACAAAACGATAAATGATAAATAATTTTGTAAAATATAACTTTTTATTTATTTCTTTTAAGAAATAAAAAATTAAAAATATGCAGCTGCTTCTTGCCCTTCCCCACAGCCTAAGGGGTCGTGGGGTGGAGGTCTAATTCTCATAATTGTGCCTCCACCCCCACGAGTCTTCAACGAGCCTCCAGACCCACGACCCATTGGGCTATGAGTGTGGGGTAGGAAGGGGCTGCGCACAATGCCCCGCACCCCACCCCCGTGGCCCCCCTGGGTAGCCCCTTCGCCCCACTGAGAATCATGCCTCCACCTTCGGCAGCCCATTGGGCTATGGAAGGGATGGGCGCTAGCTCCTCTTCGCCACCCCCATGGCCTAACGGGCCAGTGCAACCGCGGGGGTGGGGTGCGAGGGGCTGCATGCAACCCCCTCCTTCCCCAGCCTAGGGACCCAACAGGCTCGCTGGGCCGTGGGGGTGGGGCGGGAAGGGTTGCACGTTAGCCCATCCCACCCCATCCCGATGGTCCAATGGGTCCATGCAACTGCGATGGTGAGGCGAGAGAGGTTGCATGTAGTCACCTCCCGCCCTAGCTTGGGGGCCCAACAGGTCTGTTAGGACGTCGTGGTGGGACGGGAGGAGTTGCGTGCAGCCTCCTCCCGTCCCTCCCCTGCGGCCCAATGAGCCCATGGGAGTGGGTGCCACTGTTGAGCCTTCTGCGTGCCATGAGATGGTCGAGTAAACCTGGCTCATCTAAATTTTTAATTTATAAGAAAAATCTCAATTTCATTAAACCTATTGCATTTTAAAACTTGCATACAACAGAATGGAAACTAACATTTCAAATGCGATAATATTCCGTTGAATATGTTGTTAATAACAATGTAGCTGCTCCACAAATTCGCTCTAAGTCTTTTAACGAACCTTGAAAAACCTTGATGTGATGTGAGGAATAGTTATAATAAAATTTACGATATAAAGGAAATTACATAATTGTTTTTACCGCACAGTTAATGTGGGATTTATTTGTTTTAATAAAAGCTTTAACATATAAATCTTGTTATGGCGATATAGTAAATTTTGATATAACAAACATTATGGAATTGTTTTACTAAATGGTGAATGTGGTATTAATTTGCTTTTATAATTACTATAAGATATAAATTTTGTTATGGCGATATAGTAAATTATGATAAAATGAACATTGCAGAATTGTTTTACCACATGGTGAACATGGTATTTTTTATTATTATAAAAACTTAACATATAAATCGTGTTATGCCGATATCGCAATTCATTTTTAATGTGTGATAGAATATATAATAAAAATTAAAAGAAACATTCAATTGTCTAGTAAATGCTATATAGTTTAAGTAAAAAATTATTTCAGGTAAAAGATTTAGTTTACATTTTTAATTTAAAGATTTAGTTTAAAAGATTAATTTCATAAGAAAAGTTTAGTTAAAAATTTTCAACAAATTGTAGAAGAAAGCTATGGGGAAAATACATGAAATGAAAATTTTCGGCGAAAATTTTTAGAGGGAAACTTTGGAGGAACATTTTCATTTTTTAAGATATATATTATCATTAGGAGAGAGTGAATTTGTATCATTCAACCTCTTCTGTTTGAAAGGCATGGATTCTTTTGATAGTGAAGTTTCACTTTGTGAAGCATCAACATTTTCATCGTGTAATAAATCTATTCATATTGATGAATATAACGTAAATTCTTCCACTATAAATAGAGAGTCAAATATTCCACTTAATCCTAATCCCAAGGACTATGAGAGCAACACTGATGAAAGACATGATGAAGAATTTCAAATAAATAAAGAGTCACAGTTTCCACTTAGTCTTAATCCTATGGACTATGAGAGCAATAGTGATGAAGAGCATGATGAAGATTTTCAAATAAATAAAGAGTCGCGATTTCCACTTAATCCTAATCCTATGGACTATGACAACAGCAGTGATGAAGAATTTCAAATGAATAGAGTATCACGGTGTCTACTTAGTCCTAATCCTATGGACTATGAGAGCAACAATGATGAAGAATTTCAAATGAATAGAGTGTCATGCTGTCCACTTAGTCCTAATCCTATGGAATATGAGAGAAGCAATGATGAAGAGCATGATGAAGAATTTCAAATGAATAGAGAGCCATGGTTTCCACTTAGTCCTAATCATATGGACTATGAGAGCAACAATGATGAAGGTCAGGATGAAGAATTTCCAATAAATCGAGTCACATTTTCCACCTAGTCCTAATCCTAAGGACTATGAGAGTAGTCGTGACGAAGGATAAGATGAAGCACATAGTCCTAATCCTAAGGACTATGAGAGCAACAATGACAAAGGGCAAGATGAAGAATTTTCAGTAAGTAAATAGCCCCATTTTCGACGTAGTCCTAGTCCTATGGACTATGAGAGCAACATTGACAATGCACATGATGAAGAATATCCAATAAACGTCAAGTCAAATTTTCGATTTAGTCCTAATTCTAAGGACTATGAGGGTAGCACTGAAGAAGGGGAAGATGAAGAATATCTTCCAAGTCAATATTTCAAAAGCACAGATGATCATAGTGAGGATAACATTCCTCATAATGATCATGAAAATGCTTATACAGATGATGATCCTATGATGGAGATGTTGCCAAGAAATATTGTATCAAGGAGTAGGAGCAGACCTTTTTGCATCAATCCAAGATGTTCTAGTTATACAAGGGGCAGAGCAGAATATCTGACGAGAAGAATCTCTATCAGTGCTCTCATTTCAAGTGATTGATGTCAAAAAGATTGCTTGAAACATATGGATTTCAAGTTTGCACTAGAGAAAAGGAAGATATATTTGTGAATGAATAGAAACATGCAAAATTCATATTTAGTGGGGTGCATGAAATCTACATTGTCAGGTTATGATTATCATATTGGGTTTTTATTTATCTATAGAAAGGCTTTCAAAATGTTTCATTTAATGGGTAATTTTCGTCTGTCAAGAATCCAAGGAAATTAGGAAAAGGATCCCACATTTTATTCAGAATTACATCATAAATGACAGTTTGGGCCATTATCAAATACTGCAATGTCATGGATGAAACATTTATTTTCAAAAAATGGAGAGTGTATTCCAAATAGAGAGAAAATACATATTCCATATAATTCCTCAAGATGAGAAATCTACAACTTATACAAATAATATGCAGAAGGTGCTGAAGGACATGGTCGATGAATTACATATCAATATTTTGTGAAGATATGGAAGAAAGAATTCAATAATGTCCATATTCCTAAGAAGACAAGGATGGGGATTTGCAGTACATGTGCTTCTCTTAAATAAAAAAGGGGTAAATGGGAAGGGCCAGAAATAGGTAAGCATTCATAATTTTAACTTTAAAATTGTATAGTTATCAACTATGAAAACATATTTGTTAATTTATTTTATGTTGTGTAGATTCCATTGTCAAAGCACTTCAAGAGCATCATGAACAACAAACAAGTGAAAGGAAAAAGTTGTACAAGCATCAAAAGAAGTGTTATGATAATTAAAATAAATTTTTGGGTTTGATAATTGATGGTATGGACTAGAAGAGAACACTTCTACCACATTTTGTTCGCACACCCAAAAATTTACAAGAGGAAATTTTTATTCAGTATCACTTGGTCGGTTGTATGTTCTTCAATGGGAAAATGTTGCCAAGGGTATACTTCAAGACTACAAATATTCATAATGATGCAAATATGACAATAACAATAATTCATGGTGTGTTTTCTCATTAGTCTGGTAATCTTCCTAAAGTTTTGTATTTATAATTGGACAACACTTGTGAAAACAAAAATCATATTATTTTTGGATATCTAAACATGCTTGTTGAATTGAGAACTTTTTAGAAGGTAAAGGTTGGTTTTCTTCTTGTTGGGCACACTCATGATCATATTGATAAGATGTTCAGTTGTTTTTCAGTCACATTGAGGAGGAAGGAAGTTGGGAGCTTGCCATCATTAATTGAATGTATTAAGAAATCATACATGCCAGAGCCTATTTTTGATGTGTTGGAAGAAATTGTTGACATGCAAAGGTTTATTATGAGATCGCACAGTGAGGAGAAATGCATTGAACAACTTAATGACATTAGCTTCCAACGTCAATTTCATATCAAAAAATTTGACGGAAAAAAAACACTAATATGGAGCAAGAAGTATTCAACTACTGCAGAATGGGCACCATCATCAGGTTTGGCATTTTTGAAGTTCATTCTAGATCATCCAATATTTATGTCAAATATATCGTTATTATAATCAGTTGCTGAAGTTCATAATACACACAAGCATAGTAGAGATATAAATTATTCTGATTGCCTAAAAGAAATTAAAAAATGTATTAGATATACATATGAGTACTTTGATATTGTTGATTTAGTTTGGTGGGAGTCTTTTTTCAATAATCAAAGTGATATCATTTCAAGAAAAACAAATGAAGATATACCTTTGAAAAATCCATTTATTTGGCCACAAAATGTGTCAAATGAACATGAGGAAAGAAACATTATTGAACAACAACAATCTCAAGGTATTATTCATTCTTCACAGGTAGAGGAAAGAGAAATGTATATTGGTTCCAAAATATCTCGTACACAATGTGAAGCCATGGAAGACCTTTACAGGGGTTCAGTACAGGATATTAAGGAGGGTTGCATGATCGCAGTGCTAGCAGATGGAGATCCCAATGGCTATCCATTATGGATTACTAAGGTTATAAATGTCATTACAGAGAATGAAGATGTTGCAGGTGTTGAAGTACATTGGTATGCTACAAATACACACCAATTCAATGGTGTGTATAAGCCAGCGATGGTAGTTGATAAAAAATTGGCGGAAAGAGAAAAAGAAAGGGTACAAATATAAATCGTCGCCACACAGACCTCTTAAAATTAGAGGATGTTGACATACTTGTTTATGACTTCAATTTAACAAAGAGAGGAACTCTTCACTTCAAGACGATAGATATTCTGAAGAGGTTGTTACTAGAAGGAACAATGTTGAGATGGGAGTTTGCTGAAACCAGTTGTAGATCCAGAAGGATTTTGAAACCTGAAATTGTGGGCATGCATGTGGATTCAGACGGGGCACTAGTTGATGAAAGAGAAGGATATGGAACATCTTCATCTGCATCTAGTCATTCATCTGAAGATGTGAATTCCGATGGTGTGTAAGAAAATATGAGTTATTTTGAATAATTGTCTAAAACAATTTATACAACTGTTGTTTGCATCATATCTTGAAATAATAAGTTTTTATTTTTTATTCTTTATTTTATTTATCTTTTATGTTTGTTGGATTATATGTTTTAATTATGATGATTTTTATTGTTTAGAATATCTACAATGCAACAATAACTTAGATATATAATTTATGTTTCATTCAATCTACAAGTAATGACATTTTGATTAATTTAGTCATGTAATTTGTTCATAATGTCAAAGGTTTTTTAATTTTATGGTTGAAAAATTTCCAATTTTTTATTTTTATTTTTATTTTTTTTATTTTTTTTGTATCTTTAATGTTATGGTTGAAAACAATTAGAATTTTAGCGATCTTTAGTGTCATGTTATTATATGCTTAACAACATGGATGAAAACTGATAGAATTTTAATGTGTGTTCAGATCCCATTATTTTATCTTTATCGTCATTACTAAAAAATGTTGAAATTATACGTAGGAAAGAAAACTTTTATTCTACCAAAAGCATTAGTGTGTTTTTTTCCTAAAAAACAAGAACTATTTTTTGCACGAAAAAATTCGGTTTTATTGACATTTTTTAAAATGTTGAAAATTGACCCTAAAAAAACATTATTCTAGTATACCCACTTTTCGTTTTTAGCACTGTTTTTCATGTTTTTTTTTGGGTTTTTTGGCTAGAGTTCTCATTTTGAGTTTATAGTTCTCGTTTCAAAGTTTACATTGTTTTTTTCACGTGTGGGAAAATACAATGTTTTTCCCTTTCTCTCTTCTTTGCTTTAGGTAGCTTCTTCACTTAGGTACTCAACTTGTAAGATGGTTCTTTTTGTTCTTGACCTCCTATAGTGACTACAATAATCAGTCTCTGCTGCACTAAATGATGATTTTTCACATGTGTGAAAAGTTTTAGCCCTGAAAACAATGCTTACAAAATTCAAATTCTCCTTCCTTGAAGTCTTCCTTTTCTTTGTTGGCTTAAGGCCACTTCTCCTTCCTTTAATCAAACTTCTTGTTGCTTCATGGATGTCCTTTGAATGAGGCCGAGTGCTTATATTTATAGGCTTCCTTGAGTACCCTCATAAGCTGGGTTGATCTGTTTAGTAGGCCGACTTGTTATATTGTGAAAGCTAACTTGTTGTAGCACTATCACAAGGTCTTGAAGGGTCTTCAACTCTAATTTTGACTCATTTTTTTTCTTTTTCCTTACAATATGTAACATACCCAAAAGGGGTCTTCCATACATGACAATGACTCTTATGACTTGTTGATTCAAAGATAATCCCTATAAGCACTCAATGGGTGCTTGACCTATAAAAATAAATTTTCCTTGATCATAAAACCCATGCCTCAAGAATGACAATAATACATTTATTTTTCTTCACATCAAATACATAAAATCATGATTACAAATCATTATGAAGACCACACCTAGTTACATATTTCAACACGCTCTCTTAACTGGGGAGGTATTCATAATCCATATAAGGTACTTGGACATTCTCAAACTGAAGAATTCTCATTAAAAGAGTTAGATTGATAAGCCATATTCATAAGCTATCTTATTAGCTTATACTAGAGAATCTCATCATATCAACCAACATTGTCACATAACAAGGCCTTGAATAACAAATCTGTCTCTCCCTAAGATCATAACACACTCTTGGTGAGATCAATGACTCATAAACACCATCATCATTGTCTCTCAAGGCACATACCCCACCCAGATGTTCAAAGGGTATGCCCTTTTAGGACAATTCTCGTATTAGAATATCACGTTCTCAAGGAATTTCCTCTTCGACTACTCTTGGCTATTGGATGCCCTACCACATCCTCAAAGAGTATCATAATCAATTTCAAATGCTTACCCAATCCTCTATTCTTTCTTCATAACATGAAGAAAATAATGATGTGTCTATCTCTCCCTCTCAACTAGGGAGGATATACTCATTCCTATAAAATGAATATACTCAAGCTCCCTCTTAACCAAGGACTTGCCCAAGCTCCCTCTTAATTAGGGAGTTTCCAACAACAACTCTCTGCTCCTTGGTAGAGATCATGGAATTATCAATTGATTATAGGGATCCTCCTTTCGATGTCATGAACTGATCCATAAACTATTGTGGATATTCTACTGGATAGTTCGTCACAACAAATCTGATAATAATATATTAAAATTTTGAATTTCTGCACTATTACAGTTTTATTAAACTTCTCGATTTGTAAATTTAACTATAATTAGTGCATGCATGCGAATGAAAATTATGTAGAAAATTAGAGAAAGACAAAATAAGCTCACACATATAATACACAAGATTTGCTTTAGGAAACCCTTTCGGGAGAAAACCCAGCAAGAAGATGAGGTCACTTCGCTCTCTTTCTCTGTCTGGAAAATAAAGTTGTAGGTACAAAAAAGTAATGCTTGTGGCTTGTGGGATGCTAGAGTGCATAGATCCTCTGTGTGTGCTCTACTTCCTATCTCTCTTAGCTATCTTTTATCAACTGTGGAACAAAATGCTCTGGAAAGAACATAATGCCTCTTTCTCCTAGTGACCCAATTATAACACAACACGATAGCCTACTAGCGGTTAAGTTTGAATACATCAAATATTAACTAGAGTTACAATATAGACTCTTCTAGAGTCTTTTACATAAAAAAACATGGATAGCCCCTTTTCCATGAATAATAAGGACTGATGTGACATCCTCCCAAACTATTGGTGTCGAAACTGGAAGGTCAACTTCTGAGTGGCATAACTTTTGCATATGGACTCCGATTGACATGCTTCTTGCACTGTTGTAAAGATATTTGTGTTTAGAATAACATAAAAAGGCGAGGCATTAAATTAAAAAAGTTTTACCCCCAAAAAACATTGTTTAATGCCTCAAAACGCTCCCAAAAGGTTTCAGACCCCGTTTCGCCAAACTATTTCCCGCTGATAAAAACAGTCCTGTGAGTTGATTTCTCCACTTTTCCCACTTTGAATGCATTGAGATAGATGAAAAACATTATAATGATCCAATACAAATCACACCTCCCCATTTTGGGAGTCTTTTGGTCCTGAAAAACTTCTACTAAATGTGGCGAGGGGATGTTTCCTCCACTTTGTCTCTGGTGTACTATTTAGCTTTGCCTAGAACTTGTCCCTTCAATCTATTGTGCCAAAGTTCATTCTACCCTTTTCTTGTAGTTATGGACTTCTTCTGCAAACATATATCTTCTATTAATTCTACCTGAGCATTGGGTGCCAAATCCTCCACTTAAGGTAGGACATGTTCCTCTTCCTGAGCTAGCATGGAAGGATCATAGAGTTTCAAATTCTCCACATTCACAACTGATTAAATGCACATATATGGTGGTAAACTGATTTGATAAGCATTATCACCCACATTTTCCAATATCTCAAAGGGACCATATCTGAGAGCCTTGATTTTTTGACTAGGCCCCTACAGCCTCTCCTTGTTCAACTGTAGCCATACTCTGTCTCCCACCTTGAATGATTTCTATTTTTTGTGTTGATCATGCCTGACCTTATACTTATCTTGTGACTTCTGTATGTTTCTTGTACTTGTAGATGGATTTCCTTGATCTTCTCTATAAAATTTTCAGCCCTCAAAGCATCTCCTGTAAGATCTTCCCTCACTCCTCCTTGTTGCCCATAAGCAATATCCAAAGGTGAAGGTTATAATTATCCAAAACAAGTTTCAAATGGGGACTTTCCTGTAGAAGTGTGGATTGCTTTGTTGTAAGAATGTTGTATATATACCATATTTTCATCCAAGGTCTTTGGATTCTTCTGTTTGTATCCACCCAGAACCTGCACCAAAGTCCTATTGACTACTTCTGTTTGTCCATATGTTTGTGGAATGTTTTAGATCTCTTCAACTTTGTATCCATCTTCTCCCACAATGTAGTCCAAAATACACTAAGAAATCCTGTATCCCTATCTGAAATGATGCTTCTTGGTATCCCAAAGTGTACCTAGACTTGTCCAAAGAACAAGTTTTCTTCTTCTTGTTTGCTGATGGTCTTTTTACAGGACATACAAACACACATCTTGCTGAACTTGTTAACAATTGCGAGATGGTAGTCATGTTCCTTCTTGGTTGTCAGTAAACATCCCACAAAGTCCATGGAAATGATTTCCCAAGGATGAGTAGGTATAGGTAATGGATGTCATAGACCCTGTTTCCTGTTGCTAGGCTTGCTGGTACAACAAAACATGCATCCTCTTTTACACCTAACTACCTGCTCTTACATCTTGGGCCAATACACATACCTCTTCAAGATAGCCATGGTCTTCCCTACACCAAAGTTCCTTACAACCTTGGAGGTATGATGCTATCTAATCAGTTATAATCGGTCACCTTTAGTAACACATAGCTTATCCATCCTATAGAGTAACCCATCCTAGAGATGTTAGGAAACAGTGCTATTGTCATCGTGAACATGACTCTGAATCTGCAACTGCTAATACACCTCCTTGAAGTCCTTTTCCTCTGAATATGCGTCTCTGTATGCATAATGGGTGAATGGATCCATGTGCATAAGAGTACCCAAAGTTGTGATCTTTGATGTGTGTGGCCTTGAAAACATGTCGGCGAACTTGCTTGTGCTGCCCTTCTTATACTTGATCACTAAATGAAACTGTTGTAAAAATCCCACCCACTTGTAATGCCTGGTCTACGGTAACTTACTCTGAGCTGTGTGGATTACTGTATCCTTTCCCATCAAATAGTGCTTCCACTTCTTCACAACTTGAACCATGGCATAAAGCTCCTTATTGTAGGTAGGGTAGTTAAGAACTGTCCCATGAAATACTTCAAAATGGTAGCATATAGACCTTCCTCCCTGCATCAAGAAAACTCCCATAATATACCCACTCGCATTTGTCTCAACTTCAAAGGGTCGCTGCAAGTCTGATAATGCTATAACCAGTGCGTGAATGATCTTTTTTAGCTCCTCGGAAGCCTTTTGTTGACCTTTCCCCCATTGTAAACTCTTGCCACTTGCTGTTATGGCATGGAGTGGTGTTGCTATAGTTGAAAATGAGGATATGAATTTCCTTAGTTACTATGCTTCCCCAATGAAACTCTTGACATCAAAAAAATTAATAGGCATTGACCATTTCATGATGGCCTCCATCTTGAAAGAATTTGCCTTAAGTTCTCCTCGATCGATCACATACCCAAATACACCAAGGACTGTTGCGCAAACTCGAACTTCTTGAGATTTTCTAGCAGCTCGTGCTTCTTCAATGTTTCCAGCATCTGCGTCAAATGTGAAATATTCTCCTCTCAGATAGCACTATATACCAGTATATCATCCAAATAGACAATAACAAATGAATCTATAAAAGGGCATAGTAAATCATTCATTGATCTCATAAAAGTATCTAGTGCATTACATAGGCCAAATGGCATAATTAACCACTCATACAAACCTTGCTTGATTTTGAAGGCGGTCTTCCATGTATCTTCTTCTTTGACTCGACCCTGGTGATACCCAAACTTGTCCAACTTCGCGATGTTGAAAGGTGTAACTAGGTCTGATCTTCATAATGACATGTAATTGTGACATACCTTGAAGTGCCCGAAATATGATCATTATACAATATGCTCATCAATGTATGCAGCTCAGATCCCTCTAACTTTTCCTGGAAAATATCTAGAGCTTTTCCTAAAGAAATAGCTCATGAAACCCTAAAATGAGAATCATCACCCTTATGAAGCTCAAAACCGTGATGATCACATGTTGCACCTTTTTAAGCTAGCGATGGCATCGCTCTATTCTCTCTCATACTTGGGATGGTCTCAAAAAGGAAGTTTTCCCAAAGAGGATGAGAAGCTTCATGATTTAGAAGCTTCCAGAGTGGCAAGCTGGAGGTAGTTTCGCATAGAAGAGGTCGAATCCTCCTAATTTGACCTCTTGGTCTCATCCCTATGAGCTACCTCCTTAAGATGTGGGCCTAATCCTATCTTTGGAGGAGGTCTAATTCCCTCTTACAAACTATAAATTTCCCCTCTACCATTCCCAAAGGGTTGATCTATGTCCATTTGCACCCCTATGCTGAGCTTGTGCTTAGAGGTTATCCATTAGACTTGGAGAAGGAGTGTTGGAGAGTTTCTTGGCTTCAACTTGGACTACCACTCAAGGAGAGCCTTTCAACATCAAGGCTACGGTTGTAAGCTTACCCTTGATTCTTTAAATAATAATGCAACTACTGCTTCATATCCCTAATATATATGCTCATGTATATATTTGTTTGGCATTCCTTGATCAGCTAAATATATTATTATTGGATTTGCTATTAGTTTTGGCATGCTTTGTTGTCTCTTGGTTGTTTGGGTAGGTACATAAGCACTGGAAGAAGTAGGAACAAGACCTTGACACAATTAGTTAGAGGATTTCAACAAAGGAAATCGGATTAGCATCAGAACAAGGTAGGCCTTCTCTCTTGTTCTATTTTTCAATCATAATATAGGAAGATGTCTAGTTGATTTTCCTCTCAAGTTGCTAGACCCACTCATTGGGCTTGAGGGATCGTCTCTGCCCACATATAAGATTAACCTTGTCAACAAAATGGCGACTCTGCTGGGGAGCCTATGACCTTTTCCTTCCTCTCCTTCACCTTGTCTTTTGATAAGTTTGGTCAACCATTGATTTTTAGACTTCATTGCTTGATTGTAGTCAGTGTCATTGCCTGGAAGATGTTTGAAGATTGTTAACTTGCATTATTTTTGAAGATTTTAGATTTCTTTGTCCTTTTCCTCGACCACCATGGATGTGATCTTGACAATCACGATGATATCGCGTGTTTTCTAGTCACAGTAGATATGATCGCTACTTTACTTCTGATAGGTGCGATGATTGCAGAAAACTTAGAAATTTAGGGTTTTCTCTTTGATTTTCAGTTTCAATTGTCTTCTCCCTGATATTTACTAGTGTGTTTGTTTATTGACTCTCTTAGTGTCTTCTTGCAATCGCTTTTTGACTTGGCTTGAGTGTTCTTGAAGTTTTATTAGCCTTTTAGGGTCTAGGTCTTCTAGGTCAACCTTAGTACACTCGTCGGTCTTCCGATCAGAGATTGATTGCCTGCGTTAAAAGGTCTTTGTGTGTTCATACTTGTGTGCAGATTACTTTTGGTTATGGTCCTTAAGTTGTTTTCATTAGTGGATATAGTGAAAGTTTCTTAGGCTTCACTCAACAAGTGATAGATTACAACTTGATTGTCTCTTTGGAATCAAAAGAAAGTGTTTTCTTTGAAGTTTTTTATGTTTTGAACTAAAAGTGAAAGTGCAATTTTTTTCCTAGTTTTTAGATCATTTTGCGTTGCATTCGAATCATTGATTTGAAAGTGATTTTCATACTTCTTGGTTTGCTTGCATTCTCTTTCCCTTTGCACTAGATTACATTTGTTGCATTTTGAAAAGAGAGAAGAAAAATCATCATTATATCTTAGAGATTTTTCTTTAAGATTTGTTTTGGAATTGCATTTTCTTATCATAAGAAAGATTAGATTTCATATTTTTTGCATTTGAAGATGGTCATAGATGCATATTGCATTTGCTTGGTGCATGATTTGAGTGATCTTCTTCCCTACATAGCTAGTGTTCATCAAATTTAAAGATTTCATTTTATCATCTAGTTTACATTTTAGGAAGAAGAAACATCATTAGGGCCTTGAAATTGAGACATAATTAAAATATTAACTTTAAAATATATCAATTAACCTAAGGAGAATTTGAAACATTAACCATCATATCTAGTGGTCTAGGTTAGAGATGTGTTCCGACGTATTTAAAACTTAGCAATTGTAGTTAGCTTTGACATTAGACAATGCAACACTAACTTGTGCTCCCCGTACCGTTGCATATATAAAGGGAGACCCCTCTAGGTTGCGATCCTTTATCCATAGGAAGATGAGTCTGCCGCCCTGTAAACATGATACACCGAACACAACATTCGGGGAGATTGCCTACTCGTACATTACTTGAAGTTCACGGTTACTTGGTACTCCTTTTACCTAGATTCACCTTAGCAGTCATTTGATCTTTTCTGACTCGTTAAATTTGAAAAGATCATCAAGTAAATTGTCCTTTCACGCTCGAAAAACCATTGAAAGCGACTAGAGTCACCTTTTCGCCCTTTTCTCATCTCTTAAAATATGAAAAGACAATGTTTTGTTTCTAAAATATAACTACCCATGGTAAACATGTCATCCCAAGCAATTGCTTCTTAGACCAAATTTGAGTAATTCCTTGCTAATTTCAAGATTCTTAAAGCCTTAATCAAATTGTTTCCTTTCCTTTTTTGCTGTTGAGGGGAAGCCATCATGGTTGAACCATTGAGTCCATCTCATAGTTCCCCTTCGTTGTCTGATACTGAAGGGTCTTCCCAAGGAGTTCATCTGGAACTTCCTCAACCGCTTGAGGATCAAGGTGTTGAACTTGGAATTGTTTTGAGTATCCCACCTTTGTCTTCTTGCTTGCCTCCATCAGATTCTTGGTCACCACAAGAATATGATCCAGATTCCTCTGATAATCCCATATGGACACCCAAGAGTCTGTACAGTCTAGAAAGTCCACACATAATGGTTTTTTATCCACCGAACCCATTGTTGTTGTGATATATCCACAACGTCTGTATTGTCCGTATGATTAGCCAGGTATTACTTTGGAGTTATCTCTTTAGACATCTTCAGTTCCTCGTCGCCAGTTGTTTCCATCTATGGAGTCAGAAGGCAAGATCCCAGTCTCCTCTTCGGGTCATTTGGAAGTTTGTGCTACCGATATTCCTCATGTAGATGATGAGCAGGGATATGAGTTCCCTCTCGAAGGTTTCCCTTTTACGGGAATAGTCTTGTCTCTCTCTTATCCTGAGTTAAGTGAGCCCATATTTTTGCATGGTTATACCTCTTTAGCTCAGTTGGTTTCAGGCACTCCTAGTGTCTTGTCATTGTATCAAAATCCCATCTGGTCTTCCAGCACTATGCCTACGTCAGGTCCATTCGTTCAGAACATGACCTCTCAACCGATTGTGAAAACTCTAGTCACTTTAGTTCTAGTTCAACCTACCATTCCGTCTCAACTTGTCTCGTCATTTCAACCGACTCTTCCCATTCAACCAACAGTCTCAGGTCAGGTCTCGTAAGTTCTTTTATCCCTCCAGCAAGTGGATAGACTATGCCACCTCTTGGGAGGAAAGATCTGAATATCTCTATGATGTCTGGTGGAACTAGTGTTAGTGGATTACAAACTCACATGGTTGGAATGAATCAACCCTTTTACGATGCTATTCCTAACCCCGTTGGTTCATTTGGGTTAGGTAACGTCCAATACCAACACCCATATATGGCTCAGGTCCCATCCCAATTGGCTTATGTCCCATATGGTTTGCAAGCTATGGTAAATCTGCCTTATGTTCCTTAAGTTGGGCCTTATGTTCAGCCTGGCCAATCCATTATGCCTAGTGGATATGGCCAGATCCAATTCAGGAACTATCAATACCCATAGGGTATCACCCCAGGAACTATCCAGATACCCTTGCAGCAACAAGGAAAACCTTTGTAGTAGTGAGGGAAACCTTCACAGCAGCAAGGGAAATCTTTGCAGCAACAAGGGAAAGCATTGCAGCATCAAGGAAAATTTCTACAATCGCAGGGTAGCATTTGCAATAATTGCAACAAAATTTGCATCCACAGACGCAGTTTGTTCAACAGTCCTCCCAACCTTTGTCCTCGCAAGGTCAACCTTTGCAGCTGCAGGGCCAACCTTTACAGTAGCAAAGCCAGCCTTTGCAACAACAAGGTCAGCCTTGGCAACAATAAGCCTTATATGTGTATCAACAAGGTCAACCTTTCCAAGGTCAAGGTCAACCCCCGCATCCACAAGTTCAAAATCCTTATGTCCATGGTCAGTAAGTTCAACATCCTTATAACCTGTTGTCGCACAGATTGTCTAGGCACCGTAACAATGCTCAGATTGGGGGCTGTCACCCTGATCCCTAATCTCTTCGTTTAAGTTGTCTCCCTACAACAAGCTAAGGAGGGTAGATCCTATGGAGAAATGGGATGAAGGAGAACCAGCTGGGAATCAACTAGTTCAGGAGACACAACGAGGCAATCAAATACTTGATTAAGGCTTAGCAAGATTTAGAATTTGATTAGATTTTAAATGATTAATACCAATGCCTTATGGAGTCAATGATCCAAGTAATTGATTATCAAGTTCTGCTTAGGAAACAAAGATATGAAATCTGTTTATAATTCCATGATAAAATTATTTAACAATCGCTTGAAAACATTTGCAAAATGCCTAACATATAATGAGCATTAAATGATTCAAGCAATGAGAATCGATTTCACTAGATGCATAATACCTTAGCAATTAAATTTCAAGAGATACAAATACTTTAATCAACCACGAAATTTAAAATCTAACCAGTTTAGATCCTAGAGTTTAAATGATTATGCTTAAAATCCCAAATCTAGGAAATTTACCACTTTCAAATAGTTAATCTTCAGATATAAAAATTTAACCATATTTAACTATAGAGAAATGAAAAATACCACAAAAACTTACCTTTAGATCTTACCTTAGCACAAAGTTACCAAGAAGAAATTTTAGATCGACAACTTAATTATTCCTTAGGTGAATTTCTCGATATGTTAAGTAAGACTAAATGTGACCCAAATGAATTGAAAAAGATTTAATAATTTTAAAAAAAAAATTAATGGGTGAGAGGCCACATAAAAAACTTAAAACCCTTAAATATGAAACTTATTTTGATTTAATACTTTAGGATTTCTCAAAGTCACAAGTAATGTGAAGTCCCTTTCAGCCCCCCTTTTTAGGAAATTTTTAATGTTTTTAGGATTTTTAATTTAAAAAAAGAAAAGAAATCAAAGTGGAAAAGAGAAACCAAAATTGAAAACCTTTTTTATATGTTTTAGATTTTTTTAAATTAAAAAAAATAAAAATAAAAATAAAAAGACACAATTAAAATCATAAACCCAACATGAAAATAAAGCCTAGCTTAAAAAAAAATGAAATGAAAAATCGAAATGTTAACTAAACCCTAGACTAACCCAACGAATATACAAAATAAATTAAATGAAAACAAAATTTATATAATAAATAGAACTAAGTTAAATTAGCGCATATATGCGATGAAATGGAATATAATGTTTGTGGTTTTGTAGCTGCAGGTTCACGTGAGGAGCAGAGTACGCAGGCAGAGAGTACGCAAAAATGAGTGGCAGCTGTGTGAGGGAATGGAGCTGTTGGCTAACAGACATCGTGCAAGGGATGAAGAGGTCGACGGATGGAGCTACGTAGACACACGCAACAGGTAAAACACATGGAAGGGTGAAGCAATGCTAGCAGCGTGGAGGTTGGGCAGTGAAAGGCTACATGCAGGTGATCGAAGAGTGCAGGAAAAGGACGGAAAGCTACAGATAGGAGGTGCGTAGATATGGCAGCAGCTAGCTCAATGCGTTTGCAAGGGAGGAAAGGTGTGCAAGTATCCGTGGAAGGCTTGATGGTAAGGAACGTGGAATGGGTAGCTACGTAGGATGATTTGACAACGAGGAAAAGACGGAGCTATGGCAGTGTGGAAGGTTCACTTACCAAGTTGAAGCTATACGCAGGTAGAGTGAGAAGCTAGACAGAGAATAGACAGGGTTATGGCAGTGAGGGTTTTGTAAAAAAAATTTCGAAATTGCACAGTAAATCCCAAAAACTAGGCAACCAATCAATCTGCAAAATGGTGGCCCAGAACTTCCACCTAAACCTCTAATTTTTTTTTCCAGAAATCTTAATTAAATTTTTTAAATTGCTTTGCCTCAGATTTTTGAATGAAACCCTTACGAAAATTTCCAGTTCTGAAAATAAATTTAAACCCTTGCAAAAAATGATGCTGATCGACCTCCAGAGATCCAGATCTTACCCTCCAGGGCCTAGATCTGGACTCTGCACAACTTTCACCTTCAGATCTGCAACTGCAATACAACAAAAAAAAAACACCCAAACGATATACACAATGACCCAAAAAACACTAAAAGCCTGAAAACCAAAGTTAGAAAACTAAAATTAGTTATAGATCTATGTACATAAATGGCAAATCTATCAGATCTAGGGAGTGTGAGTCCGACTCCGCTCCCAGATTTGATGATATGAGGCTCTCAACGGCCAGATCCAACGATTTAGCACAAAAAATTAAAATTTTTTGAATTTTAGAGGAGGCACTAAGCTCAAAACCCTTCATGGATCGCCCATTAAAAAAAAAAAAAAAAAAAAAAAAAAAAAAAAAAAAATGATAAGCCTAGGATCAAATTCAAACTGGGCTCTTCAGAAAACACGGATTGGGAGTTGGCTGGCTCAGTCGAGAACTTCAACGAACGCTCAATGATCTAATAATCAAGGATTTTTGTGCAAAACTCAATTCAACCATCAACATAGAACGAGAAAACGATAATAAAATTCAGATTTAATAGAGATACTTGCTATTATATTCAAAACTTAAATTATCATTCAAATCCTAACGATTGAGGAAGATACCTGTACTCAAATCGCTCTTCAGAATATATTATTAATGGCAAAAAAGAAATTACACACGAAAATAATACATCTTACAACATTTCCATGGAGAGTAACACCAACAGAAATTAATCCCAAAGTCTTTCTTTATTGCTCATAAAAAGGATTACAAGAGAGAGATTTTTGCTTAGTACACAATTAAAAGATCAGATGACACTGGCTGACAAATGACCTCCTATTTAAAGATAAATCTTCCAACGGCTAGTTCGAGTGATCCTTGTCAAAGTGATCTTGACCGTTGATGAGGATCAAAATTTATTTTAATCTCATTCGTAGAAATTTTAAATATTGAGGAAATTTCAAAATTTTCAATTAAATGCATTTTAATAAATTTAAAAATTAAAATTTTGCATTAATTTCCTCAAAATTTTGACTTTGACTTAACCCCAGGGACCCAAGGCATAAAATTTCGCAAAATAATCAATTAACTTTAGTCTGTGGACCTGTTAAATTTTAATTTTTTTAAAGGATCCACGAATTTTACCCCTGGAAAATTTAATTTACTTAGGACCTAGGACCTATGAGGGGATAAATTATTTTTCTAACCCTCAAGACATTTTACATTATGATTTTTTACATTTTTTACATCTCAAGGGGGAAAACCCATTTGCAAAAGACCCTCACAGACTACCTAGTTCCGCGACACAAATATAATCTAGTAGATCAAGCAATTTGTATAAAATAACCTAACCAAATAGTTAGGATTATTCCCAAATTAATTTTACATAGACTCGATCTAGAACACTGGGACTCCCCTAAAATCCTAGTGACAAAATCCATTCTGGCTTTGGGGTAACACTAAAGGAAAACTTTGCCGACCATCTGAGAATGGATCGGTGAGACAAATAACCTCCCAAAATGTAGATCGTCACTAGAAAAGTAGGTATACCTAGGTGATTACATACACGACAGAGATTTGCTGAGATTATTTACATTATACACATGTAGACTAGGTTTATATTATAAGATGATCCTTAGGCTGATGATGATAGTTGGATGGCAGGAACGCATCGATTAGGCGCTATCCCTTTTGTGAAAAAGGGGGTGTACTGCTATGGGTCGTTGACACGTAGTGGTCAACATTTGGCTCTACTTGGGGACACGTTGCTGCATTGGAGGAATATGAGAATTCAGAATTTGCATCCACGCAACACACAACAAAACATAAGTAGCATCCATCCAAAAATCATCATGTAACATTAAGCACAAGAAATATATAAGCTCTTCATTTATTAACTATTCTAATAACATGAATAACACAAATCTAACTACAAAATGAAATACTGAAATAACAGGGCATAAGGTTAGAAATACAATACAAAGATGCCCCATGGCATCAGATGTGTTTAATATAGTGCATACTAAGCATTTTCCTACTTTCAGGCAAATCTGTTGGCTACTTTTCGGATGTGCCATGTCTAATCCTGCATACATTAGGATTTTTTCCTATCTAAAAATCAAGTTGCTTATGGCCATCTGATGCATCAAATCGCTTTCTCATTCTTTTTCTCTTGCATCTTTTCTTTGTGGTAGGCTGTATCACTGATGACGTGGAACATTCTGCTTCAGAACTCTTAGATGAAGTATGTAAGATATGCGTGACTTGTCTGGGTCACCTTCAATTAACCATTTTTCAATGGAACAAATGACCTCCTCATAACAAGATGGAGCTTGTTGCAACAGATAAGGAGACTTCTGATCTGTTGACATCTCCTTGTTTCTTTCATCCTGTGACCGATGTTGAAATTTCTGTACCTATATTGTTATGGCATCCATCTGGCTAGAGTGTTCAACCTTCATAACACTGACTTCCTTGGCATGGTATTTCTCCATTCTCAATAACTTATTCTGAAGACATATCTAACTAGCTTCCATAACTTTTATTACTTTGTCATTCTTTGCTTTTATGGTCATCAAGCAATGTTGCATAGAGTTTATCTCTTTCTTATGATTTTCTTGCATGGTAGCCAACTAATTATTATAATCGAATGTCATGATGGTCATTTCTTGATCCATAGTTAATAACTTGTTTTGCATAGAATTAATTTCCCCGTCATATTATCTTTCATGGTTTCCATCTCCTTATCTCGCTTTTCTAGGTGGGTATATAAAATTCTCATATCCTTGATGTAATCAGTTACAAATTTTTCTTGATTAAGCTCCATATTTTTTATGAGCTACGTTTGACTGAACTGCATGTCTTTAACCAACTGATTTAGTTATTCTATAATTTTATTATCATTTTCCCTTTCATGGTCGACATTGATTTGATAACTTGTTCCACTATCATGGATTTTATCTGTGTTAGAAATTATATATTACAGAGCAATGGAACACATAAAATATTGCAGAAGTATAAACATAGAAAACGCATAAAACAAAAGAGACACAGATATACATGGTTCACCCAGTTTGGGCTATGTCCATGGAGAAACAACCAGTCCTTCTTTTATTATATTATCTAGCAAACTGAAGAGATACAACCTACAACAAATCCGCTGTAACTTCCTCTTCACTCTCAATCTCCTCTCTCTTCCTCACAGAGAATACAGATATACATAGACGCAATACAAATCCCTCATATGTAGTGAGGGGTTGCCTTCTAGGGAAAAAACCCTAAATTAAACATAAATTATACCATCAGATCATCTGCCTAATGAATGGCTCAGATTGACTAGAAATTACTAGACTTTTACAAGGCAATTTTACATCTATTTTTAGCTTCGGGGGTGCTGCCCTCGAACCCCCTAGTTGGGGGGGATTAGCCCCCTCAGACCTTTGCGGGGGGGGGACAAGTCCCCCCTGCACCCCCCCACATGGAGGGGTGTACAATCTTCCTGGGGTATACATCCGGCTGAAACCTTTGAATACAGAAGATAATCAGGCTCCACACCCAACAATCTCCCACTTGGAGACTGATTATAGCAACTCCACCGCTGCTTCATTTGCTAGACAATGACTCCACTTTGGACCTGGCCGTTTCTCATATTCTTCATCATACTTGAAGACCAAATGAAACTGAGCAGATTCTCAATTTCTCCCTGGTTACAACTTTTGTTAGCATATTTGCAAGATTCTGGCTAGTGTGTATCTTTTCCAGTTTCAACTGTCCATCTTCCAATGCTAACTGTATGAAATGGTAGTTGAGCTGTATATGTTTAGTCTTGGAATGAAATGCAGAGTTCTTTGCAAGATGTATGGCACTCTGGCTGTCACTGTATAACCTGCCCAACTCCTGCTTCTTACCCAATTCATCTAGAAACCTTTGTAACCAATTCAGTTCTTTACTAGCCTCTATAGCAGCAACATAGTCTGCTTCTGTTGTTGAAAGTGCAACAACACTTTGAATTTTTGAAACCAAACTGACAGCTGTTCCACCTACAATAAATACATATCCTGTAGTGCTCCTCCTATTATCTCTGTCACCTGCCATATCTGCATCAACATTTCCCTATAGAGAAATGTTTGAACCACCAAAGCATAATGCTTGATTTGTGGTACCTCTCGAATACCTGAGAATCCACTTCATCGCCATCCAATGTTATTTTCCTGGATTGTTCATGCACCTTCTTACAACTCCCACTGCAAGTGCAATATTAAGCCTTGTGTAGACCATTGCATACATTAAGCTTCCAACTGCTGATGCATATGGAACTTTAGACATATGAGCCATTTCTTCCTGAGTCTTGGGACACGCTTCCTTACTTAATTTGAAATGGCTAGCCAAAGGTATACTAAATAGTTTTGTATTCTACATATTAAACCTTTTCAACACCTTTTCTATGTACTCTCTTTGAGACAATGTTAATTTGCGATTCTTCTTGTCTCTAGTTATTCTCATACCAAGGATTTGTTTTGCAACACCCAAATCCTTCATTGCAAATGAGTTTGCCAATTTCCTTTTGAGCAAATTTATTTCTTGCATGTTATAACCTGCAACAAGCATGTCATCTACATACAATAACAATTTAATATAACTTCCATCATTTTTCCTTTTGAGATAAACACAATGGCCAGAGTGACATCTAGTATAACCTTGTTCAGACATAAACTTGTCAAATTTTAGATACCACTGCCTTGGAGCATGTTTTAAGCCATACGAGCTCTTCTTCAACCTGCACACTAGTTTCTCCTTCCCTTTTACCACATATCCTTGTAGCTGCTGCATATATATCTCATCCTCCAAATCCCCATGGAGAAAGGCTATCATTACATCTAACTGCTCAAGATGCAAATCTTCAACTGCTACTAGACTTAAAATAGTTCTGATTGAAGTCATTTTCACAATAGGAGAAAATATCTCATCAAAGTCTGTACCCTTTTTCTGTGCAAGCCCTTTCACCACAAGTCTAGCTTTATACCCTTTTCTACCTCCATCTTCTTCCTTCAACTTGTAAACCCATTTATTCTGCAATGTTGTTTTGCCTGCAGGCAACCTGACTAAGTCCCAAGTTTGGTTATGTGCTAAGGGGCCCATCTCTTCTTTCATGGCTTGCTCCCACTTCTTCCTAGTTTCTACCTACACTACTTCTTCATAACATTCTGGTTCACCAGAATCAGTCAACAATACATAATATAATGAAGGAGAGTATCATTCAGGGGGTCTACTTATCTTGGTAGATCTTCTAACACCACTTTCAAGTGTTTGAGGTGCTTGTTGCTATTGTGGTTATTGTTCTAGCTGTTGATCATTATGATTTCCAGGCACCATCACTTTTCCTATGATATCATCAAGCACTGTGTATTCTCTATTTTCTTTTCCCTGTTTCTTTTCTGCAACTGAGTCTTATACAAGATCTTTTCATTGAATATTACATCTCTACTCCTAATGATTTTGTAATTTTCATAATCATATAAGTGATAACCAAAATCGTTAACACCATATCCAATAAAGGTACATTTCTTTGATTTTTCCTCAAGCTTTGTTCTATTTTCTTTGTTAATGTGGACAATGGCTTCACAACCAAAAGTATTTAAAAAAGAGTATTTTAGCTTTTTATCTGTCCATGCCTCCTCTAGAATACCACCATCCAAGGAACTTGAAGGTCCTCTGTTTATTAGATAAATAGTAGTATCTACAACATTTGCCCAAAATTGTAAAGGCAATCCTGCATGCAATCTCATGCACCTTTCACACTCCATGATTGTCCTGTTATCCTTTCTAACACGCCATTTTCTTGTGGTGTTCCTGGAATTGTCTTCTCTCTATGAATTCCATTCTCTGAACAATACCTATCAAACTCTTTGCTGCGATATTCACCTCCATTATCTGATCTGAGACACTTCAACCTTTTTCCTGTCTCATTTTCAACCAAAGCTTTCCATGTCTTGAAAGTATCAAATACATCAGATTTATTTCAAATACAATAAATCTAGGTTTTTTTGGTTGCATCATCAATAAAAGTAACATAATAACGAGAGCCACCAAAAGATGATACCTGAGCAGGTCCCCATACGTTTGTATGCACAAGCTCTAATTTTTCGCTCTTATTTTCTTTCCCAACTCTAAGGAATCTAACTCTATTCTATTTTCCATAAACACAATTCTCGCAGAATTTTAAATCAACATACTTCAAACCTGGCAACAAATTTCTTGAGTGGAGAATCTGCATCCCCTTCTCACTCATGTGCCCAAGCCTATGATGCCACAATGCCGTATCTTCTCCTGTAGAGGTTAAAGCATTAATATAATTAGAAATACCACTGCATAAGTACAATGTACCAACCTTTTCTCCTTTCACTATTACCAGGGATCCTTTAGTGACCTTCTAGGTTTTATCTGTGAAAGTAGTTACGCAACCTTCACCTCCCAACTGCCCTATTGAAATTAGATTTTTATTCAGATCTGGAACATGCCTTAATAGCCATTGATTTCCATTTTGTTGTTTTATGAATTTGTATCCATTCTAACAATTTTACAGGGTTTATCATCACCCAATTGAACTTGTCCAAAATCTCTTTGAACATAATCATGAAAATGTTTCCTATCAGGTGTGGCATGGAATGAGGCCCTTGAATCTACCACCCAGGGATCAATAATATTATCTAATGAAAGAATCAAAGCATCTTGCAACACATGACCTATTACATTCGCTTCATGATTGTTTTCTTGTTGCGTGTCTCCTTCTTTTCCCTTCCGAGACTTGTAGTCTTTCTTCAAGTGTCCTTTCTTCCCGCATTTCCAGCACATTATCCCCAATCTAGACTTGGATCTGCCTTTTCTTGACTTATTGTGATATCCAGAGCTCTTTCCTCTTTCCATTTTTCTTCCCCTAGTCTCTGCAGTCAAAGCATTACTTGATGACTCACCGGAGCTTTTCCGTCGCATTTCCCCACTAAGGATTGCACCGACAACATCATCAGAATTTAAAGTACTAGATCTAGAGACAGAGTTAGTAATGGCCATAACTAAACCATTCCAAGTTTCTGGCAATGAGCACAGAAATAACAGAGCCCTAACTTCATCATCAAAATTTACCCCTACAGAACTTAACTAACTTGTAACTATATTAAAATCATTTAAATGGTCTGCAACAGATCCACCTTCTGACATATTCATATTAAATAAACGCTTCATAAGAAATACCTTATTTGAGGCCAAGGGTTTTTCATATAGTTTGGCTAATGCTGACATTAAACCCTCTGTTGTTGTTTCCTTTGAAATATTAAACGCTATCAACGCCGCCAGGCACAACCGTATTGTTCCAAGTGCCTTTCTGTTGAGAATATCCCATTTTGTGTCTATCATACTTGTTAGCTTCTTTGTATTTTCGCTCAATGGTAGGTACCGATCTCTCTGATACAGATAATCTTCCATCTGCATCTTCCACAGTCAGTAGTTTTGGACGTTGAATTTTTCGACCCTAAACCTACCATCTTCTGCCATTGCTCCCACTCGAATGAGGAACCCTTCTCTCCTACGAGTTTATCAGCCAAATAGACCTTCGGCTCTGATACCAGTTGTTAGAAAATTATATATTACAGAGCAATGGAACACATAAAATATTGCAGAAGTATAAACACATAAAACGCATGGAACAAGAGAGACATAGATATACGTGGTTCACCCAGTTTGGGCTACGTCCATGGAGAAACAACCAGTCCTTCTTTTATTATATTATCCAGCAAACTGAAGAGATACAACCTACAATAGATCTGCTGTAACTCCCTCTTTGCTCTCAATCACCTCTCTCTTCCTCATTCAGAATACAGATATACATAGACGTAATACAATTCCCTCATATATAGTGAGGGGTTGCCTTCTAGGGAAAAAATCCTAAAGTAAACATAACTTCTACAAGTCCCCCTCGCACCCCCCCGTGTGGAGGGGTGTACAGTCTTCTTGCGATATACATCCGGCTAAAACCTTTGAATATAGAAGATAATCAGGCTCCACACCCAACAATCTGCAACGGTACAGGTGGATTGATATGGAGAATTGTCTTGAAATCTTTCATCGACAGCTCGATCCTTCACAAAATCACTTTCGTTTTGTTGCATAATTTTAGGGGCGCAAGGCGAGCTACCTTGATAACCATATCTATCTTTAAAAGAATTGACGATGTCTTGTAAAGAAGTGAAAGAATCTTTATGACAATTATTAAAGCAATTCAAAGTGTCACCCTCTAAAGAAAAGGCAAACAGACGCATTTTGACATCTTCATGATCATATTGGGGAGATCGACAATATCTGAGTATTGTATGAGTAAACTTGCACAAATTATTTCTAACATTGACTGAATCACCACCCGAGAACAAATACAATTTATGAATGGCCACTTCTAGAATATCATGGAAAACATCAGTAAAATGACATGGGGTAAATGAATCATCCATGATGAGTAATGAGGGACCAAATGGATGGTAGACAAAGACCCCTGTTCAAGAAAATCAAGAGATCCACAAGAAGCAAGCTTCTAGTAGAAATTCTTATGTTTGGTCAATTTAGTGATGTCTAAATTGCAACTTTTAAATGTCAACCCGGGGCTCGTAAGCTGATGAAGTGAGGTGTACTGTATGTACTTAGGCAATTGTTTCTTAAGCTTTTGTCGTTTTTAACTTTTTAAATTTGTTTTCAAGTATATCTCTCCTACTGTGATGTGATGGAAATGAAATAAAGCAAGTGAAGTGTGTGAGATTGTGATGAGCTTTAAATGATTTCTTATAACTTAAAAGTAATCTACAAGAAAACTTGAACAACAACTGAAATGAAATCAACTCTTAAAGGAAAATAAAGGCATCAAATAAAAGACTAATGACATTGGCCCAGTATCTCTGCTGCTGCAAGAAAATGAAGATGAAATCTATGTCAAATCTAGCTAAAAATAAAAATAAGCAATGTGAAATAAAGTAAATCTACATAGAAGAAAGACTAGTCACAAACACTTTAACTTCTTCTTAACCTCTTGTCTTTTAACTGAATATATCATGTGAGAAACAGTTAAAAATAAGCCAAGCAATTGTGAGTTCTTGAGCAACTAAACCAAGTTGTGCTAAGTGATATTTTGGTCCTCAATGAAGATATTAAATTATGGAGAAGAAACCATCAATAGGTAAACAACTTGATGTCTAAAAGCAGAAAGCAACTATGCAAATTAAAGAAATGATAGTAAGGAAATAAAGGCTACAAAACAAGGAAGGTCAGCAACATAGACAAGATGATCACAAGTGTCACTAGTTGTGAAAAAGAAAAGAAAGAAACTGTCTCGGGCACGCCTAAGAAACCTACATAACACACTGATCAGTCATGGAAAAGTGCAGAAATATAAATAAGCAGAATTCAAAATTTATATACAGCTATTGTACATGATCAAAACACAGCAATCAAAGGCATTCTGTACAACTGTTATACATAAAATGAGAAAAAGAAATGCAGGAAATTAAAGAGTACTATACAGGCCTTCAATAAATAGGGGCCCTCTGCCTACTCCAGCCGGCTCAATGATCAGTTACACGCTCAAATGGAAAACAATCTTCTCATATATTATGTATCAAAATAGAAATTACAGTGGGGAGTTCAAAATTACATATCAGCGGCTAACTATCCAGCGTTCAAAGACAATTTATTTATAACAGAGGAAAGCAACCTAACTTAATGAAAAGTAAGCTATTCAAGCAGCTGTGTAAAAACACGTAATCTTGCTGTGTCCTTGGATTTAGGCAACGGTCGTTGTGGGCATTCAATCTGCTGTTGGATTCATGTTTCCCACTGTCTTCGTGGCTGAGGAGGATGCCACTTGTTCTTCACGTGCTGTAAAACAGAACACGCAGAGCCGTGCCACCGCCAATGACTTCTGTTGACCGTAGTTGCCTCCTCGTTGACCACAGGTTTTTATGACCGGTTTGGGTGAGATGGAAGGACACACACCATGTCCTTGGTTCCACGAACTTGCCCATGTGGCTCTTCTTCCCGGAGGACACCTGGAACATATCATTTAATAAAACAACTGCGGAATCCGGGGTTGGCTGCGGACACTGGGATCAGCTTCAGAAACCCTGTGTGAGCTGCGGAAACGCAGCACTTTGAACCAAAATTCTAAACCAACAATACAGTCATTAGCATAATTAGCAAACCATGTAAAAAGTCCTAAAATACAATGATTTGAGAAATTTGATGGAGGGAATGAGTGGCAAAAGACGGAAATGAATAGGAAAAGGAGGCTGAGAGGATGTATAAAGAAGTGCAGGTTTGAGGCTCAACATACCCCCACTGTGAAGGTGTTGCATGTCCTCATGCAATCAAAACTGTATGATTTCCCTTTTAATCTACATGCTCCAAGGACTCTGCAAGGACATCTAGTCCTCTTTTCTTTTCCTTGATGCCATTGACATCATAATCCTTGGTTTTCTAACTAGACATTTAAACTTGAGATTGATTAGAGCCCTGCTTAGCTTCTTGCATCTCTTTTTCAGCCTTCTATTCTTCTTCTGCCATAGTCCTAAATGGAGCATGGTGTTGTCATGGACCATTTTTTCCACTTTACCTTGCTCTTTGAGTGTTTGATTTTCTTGTATTATGTGCCTATTTAGGACTTCCAGTTCAAACACTTCTTGCTTTAGTGACTGAACCTGGGCATCAAGTGGTAAGGAAGTGCTAGGCCCTGCAGCTTATTTCTCTAGAGATTCCAAATAATTGTACACCTCCTGCTGGTTAGGATCCACATCAGGTGATTTTCATTGTTTGAACTCAAAATTTTGTGGTGGAGGACTGCCTGCTCCTTCTTGCCGAAAAGGACTTTCCTCTCGTGGAGGGCTTATGTCAAGGCTTGGTTGCTCTGGTGTTTTCTCAAGTATTTCTTCACTCAAGTCAATGATGTGTGACTATTCTCCCTTTGTTTTCTTCCATTTTCCTTTTAACCCAGAGCTTCTTCTTAAGGATGAACTCACAACTGTCTTCTCTGCACTTTGTTTCCCTTTCTGCTGTTTCTTAGCCAAGGCAACAACTTTGAGATCCTCTAGCCTTTCTGATAAAGGCTGGTAGTCCTCTTCCAATGATTTTTCAAGTGATGGAGAGATTTCTTGAGTGACTACTTTGCCCTTTTCCTTCTTTTGTTTCTTGTTCTTGGGCTGGTCTTCTTCCTCTTTATGGGCAGTCTCTTCAATTTCTTTAAGAGGGGAGTCTTGAGCTGTAGCATTTTTATCCCTCCTCCTACTTTTTCTTGGGATTTTTGATGGACTGCTTCCAGAGGCTTCAGCTGGCTCTTGGAAGTAGTTCTTTGTTAGAAATTGATCCCAAGTATCCTTGGATTTCTTTAACTGCTCTTCAATTAAAATTTTTATGAGCCTGTGGTGATAGAGATGGGGCTCAATATTTCCCACTTGCTTTTGAACCGTGATGCTCATTTTCTTTAGACTTGCCAACAGAAAGTAGGGTAAATTGATGACATGGCCTTCCATGAAGTTCATCATAATTCTTTCATGGTACATATACATAGTGCCAAAGCGGCCCTCACATGTGATAAACTTTTGAACAAGTAATAACAATGCAGTCCATTCTTCCTTAATTACATGTATAGGAATCCCTTTAGTGAATATTGAAGTGTCCATACCTGGGTTCTTAAGCATGTTTTTCCATCCCTAATCTTCCAGCCCTCTGTTCTTAAACCATCTGTCTCCCACCTGAGGTAGACTGGTTGCTATTGCTATGGTGTTCTCTGTTATTGTGAATTTCAGGTCCCCTACTTCCATGGTGTGTCCATTGAAGGATCGAGCAAATGCTTTCGTTACCTCCTTATCATATCCTCTGAATTTTTGAATAAACGTTAACCATTTTGCTTTCTTTAATGCTTCCTTCATCTGTGGATACCCTTCTAAATACTTTGAACCTTCAGGTTCAGCTCTAAGCAGCTTCCCCATCTTCGGCTCTCAACTTCGGCTGAAGCTTTGACTGTGTGTGGATGCTCAAGGAGGATGCTCACGGGAAAAACAGGTGGATTACGGCTGTAAGTGGAGTAGCCGTAACGTAATGCAAGGCGTATTGCAAAACTATAATCGGGGTTTGAAAAAGAGCTGTGGAGTTTGCAGCGGAAATGAAAGTGGAAATGGTGTGAGTACGAGGGAGTAGAAGACAAACACGAGAAACGATTTCAATGCGTGCGGAAATGGAGTGATAAGTGGATGGAATAACGCCGAATCCTTTAGAGTTGGGTGGCTTATGCATACGTCTCAGCATTGGCTGCGGAGATCATGGTGGAGAAGAGACGTAGTACAATAGGTCACTTTTTCCTCATACGGTTAATAAATGAAAGCGCAGTCCCATTTCGAGTTTGAATTAAGAGTGATTATGGGACTGTTAGAAGGGTATGAGGTGGATGAAGTATTATCGTGGAGGAGGAGTGGGATGATCTTTCCGAATCATTGCATTTAGTGGCTCTTTCCACGATTTAATAATTATGCATAAAATGACATTAAATTGTTGTTTGGAAAAGATTTTGATCATACCTTCATGAGTTTGCCATTTGTTGATTAAGGTTGCTGATCCATTATAGCTTTTTGATCCTGCAGGTGCCTCATATACTTGTTGTCTTTGGTGATGATGATGTTAACTTTTCACTGAGATTTTCCCTTGAAAACAGAGTGCTGCTGGCTGTGGAAATCGTTTCTGGCTGCGGAAACTGGTGCGAGCTGTGGAAACGGTTTCCAGCTGCGGAAACTAAGACATCTCCCTTTTAACTGCACAAAGTTAGTTAGGAAAAGACTAATTGAATGGAAATAGCCCTGAAAGGGACTTTTATTGATGGTATGAGATGGAGTGAATGGAGTGAAGTGAAAAAAATGAAATGGAATGAAGTGAAATGGAGATGAAAAAATGATGAAGGTGAAGTGAGGATGGAAAGAGAGAGAGATTTTTTTTGGAAA